>JANAVB010033216.1:484465-629493 GCA_029216955.1 Iris pallida | reverse complement strand
GCTAACATGTTCTTATAGACATGCAGTAAGCATGATCAAGTTTTGTCAAACCAGGACATATGCAATGGAGAATTATTAATGGGCCAAAGACGGCGTTGGCGAAGCCCCCGAAAGGTATTCAGATTTTCAGATCTTTTATCTTTGGACGACTGCCGTCAAGAAAAAAGGCGTCTTCAAAGTCTGCTCAAATATTTGAAGAAAGGCGTCATCAAAGGGCTATTGGTTTTCCTATTTTATCAATATAATTTTTCATATTTATTGAGTCTAGGAATACAAGTACACTGCATCGTACTGGCAAATAGGCTACCCAAGAAACGTTTTTAAAATACCCTTCATTTGAAAACAAGCCCCATAAAAGCCCAAACTACTTCCTAACTGCTTGATTTTCAAAAAGCCCAAAACCAATTTGCAAAAACCCTAACAGAACCCCAACAGAACTCGACCAGAGTTCGGCCCGAGTTCGGCCAGAGTTCGGTTAGTGAACGTTGCTTTTTGAACTTGGTCTTCCTGTAGTTACGGATCCCAACGAGATTTTCTCATAGAGTTCTGCCCGAATTGTCTGAATTCTGTCAGAATTATGCCTTTGGAAAAACTATAAATATAGAAGGATTTCAATCATTTTAATACACTCATACACCAATTCACTTTCATATCTCTTCTCTATAAGCCTACTACTTTTTCCAAAGTATTCTGAGCTATTCATTTTCAAATCCCAAGCCAGTTACAATCCTCTAGTCGATTTGCCAGTGCGGTACGGTCTAGAAGTTTCAGAATGATTGTAATCAGAGGCTTGATTGAAGAAAGACTCTTCACAATTGAAGTTGGTCGAGTACTTCGGATCAAAGCTCGCGTTGTAGAAGTTGCAAGAACTTCGGATGAAAACTTGTGGTGATTTTCCATAGTGGATTCAACTGGAAGCTAGAGTTCTTCCGACTGGACTAGTCCTCACAAGAGGGAAACCAGTATACATCTTTGTGTTTATGTTTGCTCTCTACTCTCTACTTTTCATTTACATATCTGTGATATATTATCTGTGATCTTGTTACTAACATTTTTAAATAGTTAATTTCTGCTGCCTACTCTATTCACCCCCCCCCCCCCTCTAGAGTATTGCGCTTTACAACTCGTTCCTACAATCGGCCCTACATCTCACAATGTACAAAGCAGCCACAACACTTGAACTTCATCGTCGAACTTTACTCATATAAAGGATAATTGGTCAACTATGCACTTAAACTAACTCAGGTGATCCGTAATTGATGTATCATCCTTGTACCTCAGACCCATCTGTCAGATCAGGAATAACTTGTTTTTCCCTATCTTCTTCGCGTACAACGATTCCAACTTCTCCCATAGTGTTCTTACATGTTCAATATTGACGATGTGATTGTACACATTCTAACTACCTAATCTACCCGTACAACTATATATGCTCGAACTTCCAGTCTGGATGGATTTCTCATTGAACTTCTCGGAAGCAAATACCGAAAGA
The DNA here is from genome assembly GCA_029216955.1 of Iris pallida. NCBI lineage: Eukaryota > Viridiplantae > Streptophyta > Magnoliopsida > Asparagales > Iridaceae > Iris > Iris pallida. The sequence goes on along the minus strand of JANAVB010033216.1, from coordinate 628,001 downwards.
AGAAGATGCAGCTTCTTGACGAACCGCAAATCCTTCATCTCGCTCCGCCAATAGTGGTAATTGAAACCGTTTAGATTTAGAATGCATACCGGAATTGCGTCAATCTCTTCTCCTTGGCTTGACTGTCAATTTTGACACGTGGCAGTTTGAACCCAAAATGATACCGCTCTATTGGGAACGAAGCACAAAAATCGTTTCCCAAATAAAAAGACTGCAAGAGAACTGAAGAAAATGCAGCAAACCAAATCGCCAAAATCACACAAAAGCCAAAACGCTAACACAACAACTTTTGACATGGAAAACCCTTACAAGAAATACCACGAGACGATCGAAGTCCAACCTTGAAAAGCCTTTACTGATAAATTAGAGAATTACACAATCTAAAAACTTCTTCACCGATCAAACAGGATCACCACAACTACTTGGACGATGAAAATAGATTACAGGCTTCCAAAGAATAAAAGACAATGAGAAGATTACCCGAAAAAAGTCTCTCCTTCAAAATAGTCGTCAATCTCTCTCTCTCTCTCTCTCTCTCTCTCTCTCTCTCTCTCACCAAAAGTTGTAAAGCCATCTATATTTGCTTCTTGCATGGATTAGGGTTAAAAAACATATATAGTCCCCCCAATCTTGCAATAGATCTAGACCGCTCACACGATCCAATGATGTAGAAAACACTACCAAATTCAGGTTCAGGCCGACGAAACGGTATACCGGTGGTATACTTTATTGGCGAATGAGAACCTGGAAAATGATTTTCCTATAGCGATGGTATACCGCGATATACCGTCGATACACTTTACGGAATATCGACGAATGCGAACCTAGAATCGAACAGAAGCCAATTAGCTACAGTGGCGGTAAACCGCGGTGTACTAGCGGTATATCTCTAGTGGTACACCGCGGCGGCTCTATTTTCCAAAATAATCACAGTTTTAAACTCCGCCTTCGATGCCTTCAACTGCCTGAGCTTCTCCTACACATGGATAACGATCGTCGCACTCTGGAATACTCTCCTTACATATTGGAAACTCCACCCAACTCCAACAACAGCTCTGCAAGCACGACTTGTAATATCTTAAATTAATTACACAAACTCCATAATTTACAGACAAGCAATACTTCCTTGATGCCCCCACGCAAGTATATACTCTAACATACCTAGCTTGCGGACGTCGGCCAGTTGTTGTGCGTTGATGAGTATACACTTACGAGCAGAGAAGCGAGCACACCTCGGTTCTCTTAAGGCCTCGTTTGGTTGGCAGAGTCATGAGGTTGGAAAAGAAAAGTCATTTATTTCTATGTTCGGATGTCAGAGGAAAGTATTAGGAAAGAAAAATAATTTCCATAGTCAAGAAAAATGAGGGGAAAAGTTGTTCTCCCATCCAAACCAAGAATTTATTCTCCCACTACAGAAAATTTACCTTCCTTCTAATTATCTTGTCCTCTCCAAACACAAAATGGATAAAAATTACAATTTTTCAAGGAAAAAAAAAAGAACAAAGAATTTATTTCCTTTCCTCTCCACGAACCATATGAGGCCTAAGAAAAAATAGTTTCACCTTTAGGTTGAGCTCTCTACAATATCTTGACTCTGCTCTCGAACAACTCTTTTAAATTATAAAGTTCAGTGAACTTGAAATTAAGACAAACTTAAATTTAAGGCTGTGTTTGATTGAGCTTCTTTTCCATGAAAAATATTTTTATCACAAATTTTCCACCAATCATAGTGTTTGATAGCATATATTTTCCATGGAATTATTTTTCTAAAATCTATCATTTTTTATATTTTTCTCTAAAATGCTGCAAATAAAACTGGTCCAACCCACAGAAAAAAAATATTAATTTACATGAAAAATAATGACAATCAAACACCCAAATTAATTCCGTAAAACTTTTGCATGAAATGTTTTTCCTAGCAAAATAATTCAATGGAAGTCATTTATTTTTCACCTTGTAATCAAACGCACCATAAATTGATCTTTTTGTCCTGACAAATACAAAATTGGAAGTGCTTTATACCAACTTTAAAAGAAACTACAAATATTCGGACTTTGAAGACGAGGCTTTTGAAAAAGTCAAGTCAATTTTAGGCCACCAAAACTGGAAAAGTGTATATATGGTCACTCTAGGGAGATGAAGACAAACTATTAGTTTAAGATATATATATATATATATTTTAAATATATAAATCAAGCCAGCTCAACAAACTTAATATCTCTAAGCTTGTATTTGAACTCAAGACTTGTTTATGTAATATTCTTTATATAAATATAAATTGAATTCATGAGTATTACAAAAACAACCTATTTTCCAAAAATAATCACACTGACCACCCCTCCCCTTTGTAAATTTTTTAAAACATAGAGATGAACAATGTTATAAGTTTAAATAAAAAATATAAACTATAGGTGCTCGTTTGGATCAAGTTTTTGTATTTCTAGAAATAGGTTTCCAATCCCCTTCCCATGGGAAAAGAATTCAACATTCGCATACCCATGTTTGGTTAGGTTGAAAATGCATAGTTCAAAATTTAAAAAAAAATCATCTCCATGTTTGGTTTACAAAGGAATAAAAATATTAATTTATTTAGTTTTCTTTAATACCCTTTCATTAATTTTATGATGATTTACATGTTTGGAATAGAAGTTAAAAATTTGAAAATAAAAAAAGGGTATAATTGTCCAAACGCGCCCTAGGAGTGATCCGTTTAATTAGTTTCAAAGTAGTAGTAGTTTTTGTAATAATTATAGAACATAGAGATAGTTAATACAATTTTGAAATAAATACACTGAACACAGCGCCGCCGCCACCCCCCCCCCCCCCCCCCACCCCATATGTTTCACATATAAACTAAAACAAACTGTACACCATACTCGCACTCACTAACCGAATAACTCAGCTCATGTACGCACTCACTAACCTAATACCTGTAAGCTTGTGTGCATGTAACCTAATACCTCTTTTGTACACGCTTCAGGCTTATTTCATTTGAAAACGCACCATTAACCTTCGAACTTCTCAACAGAGTCAACATAGTGACGACAACCATATACTCAAGTCAAAGAGCGCATCATTTAACATATATTCGTCCATAAGTAATAAATGTGAAATGAGTATCATACCATAGAGTCCACAACTTCGTGCAAGGAAAAGCTCGACCAAAATAAATTTGCAATTGTAAATACACTTCATGTGCAGAAATTAAGAAAGCATTAACCTTGCATTCATCAAGAGAGCAGGTCTTTTTCAAGCCATTTATGTGGCCTCTGTAAGGAACTTGTCAGAAAAGGTAAGGGAGAGAAATGGATAGCAACCTACAACTATAAATCATTAAAGCTTTAACAGCATGTCCATATATATAGTTGCATAGTTTTACCCAACTAAAAAAGGATTGGCGCACAAACAGTCTTATATACAAAGTTGGAGTATAGGTTTAGAACGAAGATTACAGACTTTTAGTACAGGGGTTTAGGCATGAGAAGTAGCATTTGTGCACCAAAGAAGAGAAAAGAAACCGACTGGTTGCTGTCAACAGTGCAACGATGTCTGATCACCTCCTGCTACCATGCAACTAGTCGAAGCTACCACGATCCTTAACTACCTTTAAGGAAGCTTCCACAACCTAGACATCATCATTGTCTATGGTTTTGTAAATGTTAACTCCTCTTTCATCCTCTGTTATATCGAACGCTCAGAAGTTCTGAAGGAAAAGCGAGTTCAAAAGAGTAAGATGTGCATCTTGGAATCATAAATACAACACTATCTATAGTTGGTAAAATGTCCAACCACCAGAATTCAAGGCTTATGTGAAGTAAACAGCAAATGGTGCATCACGTACTTGTAAATAATAACCATGAAAGGTCGGTCAACATATGCATTCATATATTGATCCTAAGCATTGTTTAAGCAGCCACATGTTGGCTTTTTAGAAGTGGAGGAAGACTTTGGCAGGGATCACCTGAAAGCAACTTCCTTAATAACAAGTGTTCCTCTCAGACCATTTTTTGTAGAAAAATTATTAAGGAATGTATTGGAAACATGCTTCCAGTAATACATGACGGCTGATTATGCAGCAGTGCTACAGTGTAATATTGATATGGACCGACAGCTTTCTCATCCTTGAGGAACCCTAGAATCAAGAAAACAAGCAGATGCAAGGGATATGGAGAGAGGCACGAGACCATTGTATGATAGAAGGAGCCACAGCAAGAACTGGAGAATTATGGTGATTGCCATCCTCCACAATTCTGAAGCAGTTCAAAGGTTGAAAGAAAGCATTTGATGTGATGGTGCATGTCAGGATCCCAGAAGTCATTTCACCATCCTCTTTTGTTTTTCGTAAAGGAAAATTGAGAAATGAGAAGCTGATTCACAATGACCACCCATACAACCCATCATAATTAGACTCTTACCTTACCCTTTGATGAGTACATCAGAAGCCATTACATAAATCAGTGGATTGATCGGATGCATAAGATCAGAAGTCACAAACATGGCTATCGCTGAGATCCTCATTCACAATTCCTGACTGTGTTCTAACTTCTAACCAATCAGAAGCCAACGAACTTTTTGCTTCTTTTACCAATAAAATATAAATGATTATTTATTTGAAGATGCTCACTGTTTTCTATTTGTACTCATTTGATATCAATTTTAATAGAAGTGCCCATCAAATGGTACATTGTGCACAGCAAGAGACCCAAGGGGCAATCTATATGGGTCAGTTCACAATGAACAAGACTTGCAGATGACTAACTATAAACAAAATATTATTACTACTAACAGGAAATAACCTAGTACCAAAGAGTTGGCGAAGTCGATCAAAAGCATCAGAACAATCCAAATCTTGTTCCACAGAGCATGATCCCGTGACAACAGAGCTTCGTCCCGGGGTCCAAAGAGTAATATGGTGATGATCCAAACAAGATGTCTTGAACCCTCTCATAGAGGGGTTTGGATGCGGTGGGGTTGTTGACTGCACATGCAGAAGAAGAAGAAAAGGACGGGACCAGTAGATTCCGGCAGCGGTTAGACGCTTGCATGGAATTCGAGGTTGCAGCAGAAATTGTCGATTGTAGGGACTCTAGATGACGCAAGAACGAGTTCGGTCAATTTGTAAAATTGCTTGACCAGTCCAATTGTTTTAGAGGTCTAAGTTTGCCAATAACAGCTTTCAATATTTGTTAATATTATTTATAAGTTTCTAGGAGCTTCTATATTTAATAAAATTATTAGTAGTTTCTAGGATGTTCTATACTTGGTATATAATTCAGGCTTAATTGCAACTAAATACCCTCAATTATCCCAGTTTTGCAACTTGTTACACTAAAGTATCATAGTATACCAATTAATACCCTCAGCTATTCTGGAGTCGCAAGTTGCTACCCTCCTTCAGTTAGGCATTAACTTTTACGTCCCACAAAAAAGTAATTTTTCTTACCAAATTATCCCTGAAAATGGTTTCAATGGCACAATTCCGGTGCAGTGACAATATACCGTCAGTATAATATGGAATAAGAAAATTTCCACAGAATATATTGCTTTTAAAAGCCACTTCTGCGTTTTGGAAAGAGGACAACAATAGTCATCCACCTAAAACTAACACAACCAATCAAATAACCACAAGCAAAAACAGAAGAAAAAAGAAGCAAACAAAAAGTGTAGCAAGCAAAGCATCTATCTATAGTGTCACCAAATGGCACAACTACCAGGCGAGAACCATAGGAAAAAAGTCCAATCAAATCAAAACCTTCCAATTCTCCCTTCTTCTCCACTGAAGCATTTTGTCAAACATGTAACAACCGTGTCGAAGTAACGTTTTGTACGGTTCCAACCACTTGCTCGTCGCGTGTTGGAATAGCACCATATCCTCCCAATCTATGAGTCGAGCCCTACCCCACCCTCCCCAGGTTGGTTTCAATCCTTATTCCTTCGAAGATTTTCCAACACCATGTGGGCCTAGCTATTTTCTTCCATTTTATTATTATGTCTCCTTCACTCTTGCCTCGTGCTTGGTCGCCGGGATCTCTGCTCGCGCGCGTGTAGCAACAACCTAGGCTTCTCTCCCCTTGACGCAAGCACACCAACCCCAACCATCTCCTATATTGTCACATCCTTAGCCCTCTCCTCCTCTGGCCAACCATGAGTCGCCCCAGCCAAGGAGTGAGGTGTCGGTGGAGGGTCTCTTTGCACGCGTTGAGCCAACCAGGAGCCGTCCCAGCTGAGGAGGGAGGCGTCGATAGAGGGGTCTCCTTGCGCGCACCCAAGTCAACCAGGAGCCACCCTCACCGTGCGCACACTCGATAAGAATCTGGAGGCACTCCTAGAGGGTTTCTTGGTTAAAGTCAACCATCATAGTCGAGGCTAGCCGCGAAACGACCGCAACAGTTGGGGTTGGAGCCAGCGATGGGCAGCAAACTAGAGATCGGTGGAGCAGTTCTCCCGGCACCATCCTAGAATTTTTGAATTTTCTGGATTAATTTTGTTTAATGAATGGGGGCAGCACGGTTGGGAAGTATTACCATACATGGGTATTTTGTCATTTACAGTTTTTTGTCAACTCCGTCAGGCAGCAAGTTGCCTAATTATACTTTAGGGTATTAAAAAGTATAATATGAAACTTTAGGGTATCAAATTACAAAACTGGAATAGTTGAAGGTATTTAGTTGCAATTAAGTCTATAATTTATTTAGTTTTTTCTAGGTCCTTAAAGATTTCTATATTTAGTATAGTTCTACCCTATAAATAAGGTTCCTTCGATCCTTTCTTGTAATTAAATTTCAATGAATTGGAGATTTATAATCATTGTCTACTTCGATTACAATCGAGCATGACGCTCAAGCTTCTGATAAAGAGGGCAAGTCGGTTTTTTTATATAAAGATGTGTCTACCATGATCGAGTTGAATTAGCAAAGAAAAATTCAAAGACTTTGATGAACCTACAAAGTGGGTCGACGAAGGACAAGATATCATCCATATTAACCAAGGTGAAGTCTCGATTGTAGGAGAATAAGTACCGTTATAGCAGAAAAAGAAGAGGATTGGCTATGCAACATCTTCCTCAGCAAGTGCACTACGCACAAGAAAGTTTGCAACGTCATTATCAATAGTAGAAGTTGCGAGAATGTGACAGCTATATTGCCAGTGTCGACAAGTTAAAGTCGCCTTTCGCACTTCTTGAAGAACCATCTTCCCAAAGCGATGATAAGGATGTGGTCATAACGTTGCATTCTTCGACGTTATCCCAAGCTCCATTTGAGATTGAGACAGTTTCCTATATCCAAGTTGTTTTGCTTCTTGATCCTACCACCTTTTATCATGATCTACCACGATTCTGACAATTGATTATTGTCAAAGAATTCTTCGATCGAGCTTCCATATCTACTTATTGTACGAGTATCCCTTTTCGAAGATTCCAGAGACCTTATTATTGCTCCTAGTAAGGGGAGTGATTCTGCTACAACTATTTTGGGAGAAGCTACTTGGAGAACATAGAGAGCCATATTTAATTTAGGATTGTAAGCTTCCATCATATCCTTCATGCCGTGTACCTATTATGGGTCGCACGTATAATTAAGTGTGGCCATGCCAAGGATACAACAATAGATCAAATCCAGTTCCCACTATAGCAACATCTTTATTATAACTCTTCAAAATTCTTATAGTAACTTGATTAGAAGGGCCCAATAAGCCTTATGTATAGGGTAGAAAAGATACAAATAGAAACCCTCAAGACCTATCTAATAAATAAATTATATTTCCAAATATAGGTCCTAGAAACTACTAATAACATGACGAAATAAAGAAGTTGCTACGAACTACTAAATAATAAATAATATTACCAAATATAGAAGCTATTATTGACCAACTTCGATTGTTTCAATTATGGCGCAAAACAAGTAAAAGCAAAGTAGATGTATGAATATGTATGTAAACGAGCGAGCGGATCTGGACGAGGTGTCGGGTTAAGGCAACTTTGAGCAATGGTAGTCGTCGGGATGAAGGGAATGGTCGACTTTTATTGGCTTGGCTCGTGAAGGCGTTGGCTTCAAGGATAAGCTCGTCTATTGTGCGGGTGTCAATGGGATTTGGAGGATGTGGATGCGACTAGCTCGTGGCAGAGTGTTGGGCTCAACGAGGGGTGTCCGTCAACTTCCTTTGTTAGTACACATGACCCTAGGCCTAGACAAGAGGTAGCTTATGGTCTACACGATAGAGGTCGATGAGAGAAAAAACATGTCGAGTAGGGTCGAGACCTGAGGGAGTCATACAATGGAAATCCTCCAATTATACTAAAATCATGTTGCTGACAATTAAATGCTAGTTGTTTTATTAAAACTTTGTAGTAATATACAGAATAAATCTGGATGATTGACGGAAGAAACTTCGGACACATTGCATACTTCTTGCTCCCATCGATCGGCGGATGAAATAGACTAATGAAAGTATGTCACGTCGTCTCGTCCTCGCAGCATCAAAGAGTCGGCACGTTTTCCACTCGGCCCTTGAACCCAAAACAAGAAGAGCAGGATCGGACACCCCGAGGATTCTTTTATTTCGGCTCTCGTACTTACCTGAAAATGAAACAGGCCGTCATTGTTTGTACATACAGACTTTTTGGGTGCTAAGATCCAAAGTCAAGAGAGAAACAGCCCAGATCATATTCTAAGGTTCCGAAGCAATCATTTATATCTCGCCTGAGTTCGTTGTAATCACCTGGAATAAGGAGGTTGTTGGTAATATCTTTAGTTTGCTTTCAATACCTTTCCGGGCTCACTTCCTCAACAAAGAGCTAATAGATGTTCAAGTCAACTCGATAAAGCCTCATCCACCCTAACTACACCTTCACCATCACCTTCAAGCGAATCAAAAATATTCTCAGGTAATGCGTAATTTATCATGCCCATATCTTTGACCAATCATAAGAATACTACCATTGATAGGGTAGACCTCGGAAGTCAGTTGGATTTTATCTGTAATTAAGATTGTCAAAAGATTACATATTATATAGAGTGTTGCAGGCATGAAAAGCTTGTAGCCCAGCCCTAATAGTCGGTCCTAGCCCTAATAGTCGGTCCTAGCCCTAATAGCCGAGACATAGACAAGGCTTCATAAGACTTGTTACGTGTTATGAACGACCAACAAGTATGAAGAAAATAATTTCCTTTTACTAAGAATTCTCGTACCCTAAAACACAACCTCTCAAAAAAAAACCTCAACCCAACATTATAAAGAAAAACAAAATCTTTAATTTTCTTTGTATGTTGTAGTTGGTTGGTCGCTCCAAGGAACCCTCAAAAACTTTTTATTAGTCTGTAAAGATGAGAAATCTATAAATATATGCTACGGTGCCGTCCAACAAAAGATCCATACATTTTTTTAATTTAAGAACTTGTTACAAGTCCTACTTTAAATAGAACTTGTGTCCTAGCCTAAATAAGAGTCGAATTCAATTTCCACCTTGACCCTTATTTGTCTTCATGAGCACTTTGAATCAATGATCATAGTTGGTTACCTGGTTAAGTCCAACGGACAAATTAACTCGCGACCAAGGTTGTAAAAAATCACTAGTCGGCCGCTAGTCGGTTTGTGGGGACTACGGATTAATCGGACTACTCGAGGACTAGTCGGGGACTAGTCGGTTTAGAATTTTTAATGAATATATATATGTAATATGTTATAAAAATATTTTAAAAAATAATATGTTAATTGTTGAACTTTTAGTTATTGCAGTGCATTTTCTTATTCATTATTTTGCACAAATTTCTATTTCGATAAATCTTTAAATTATATGTTAACAACTTACTATTTTGTACGGAGAGTTACAGCCGCAGTAGCAAACAAAAGCAAAAAAAAAGTAATAAGCAAAAATTAAAAAAAGGGCCACAACAACAGTAGCAAAGAGATAACAAAGAAAAAGTAAAAATAAAAAAAGAGTAGGCTCACTTTTTTCAAAATGAAAAAAGGCAGCAACAAAGTAAAGAGTCGACGGCGACTGCCTTGATGAAGTCGACGGCAGCCCAGACTAGTACCAATTTAGCCAATTTTTGGATGGACCAGCCCCTAATCGAGTCGACGGTGGCCGACAAGTGACTAGTCGGGAACTAGCCCCTAGTCGAGTCGGCGGCGGCCGACTAGCGACTAGTCGGGGACTAGTCGGCCGCCTAGAGGAATTTTTACAACACTGCTCACGACAGAGCGTCAGAGTATAAACCTAGGTCAACTCCTCTGTGCCTAGTGTCAATTCCAACTCGGAACATACCCAGAAATAGCTCCACCTTAAGCAATACTTTCCTTTGTCTAAAACATATGCAGCAACATCCATAATTGGTGGTATCATTGTCAACGTATCGTCTACAAACACATACAAGTTTCTAATTTCTTTCTTTTGATAACCATGTGATCTCCCTTCCAATTTTTTATCGCTCCACCTCCAGTAGTAATTTTTCAGTAATTAGAATCCAAAGTTCAAACATAAAGAAGATTTTGCTTAAAGCGATACATGACGAACTCATGTCAGTGTCCTAATAGCCTTATCATGCATTCTAATCTTGGGATTTACTATGCCAACAATCTAACAAGTAGTCGTAGACCAGTATACACAATATAATCGATAGCTTCATATGTACCAAACCGTTCCCAGTTGGGACACACGATAGCAACAACCTAAATCTAAAATCCAAGAATCTTGTGCCCACAAATATCAGAAGTAGAAACTAATATCTTACGCGTCTTTCCCATTGTAATTGGGGTCTCACAGTATTGTCTTTTGCTTCAGCTTCTTTACTCTTTCAATTCTTTGTAGGCAGCTTATGAAAAAAAATCTCATAGTATGTCCATTTGTTTTACGATGATTGCACTCTATCTAGTATGAAGTCTTTTTTAGAAGTTCTCTCTGCATCTTGTAACATATGCTTCATCATTCGGTTTGAATTGTACCATATCATTCCTCATCGGAGAATTTCTTTCTGGTTTTATTCGATAAGATAGTAGTAGTATCTTCCAAAGTAATAGTGTGCCCATACGACAATGGCAGTGATGCTAATAATACTAGTGGTTTATCTTGATCATCAATCTTCACTTCAATACTAGTCAATTCCCAAATAATCTTTTGTAGAGAACTTCATTTGCTAAACATAAATGAACCATGCTCACCAACATATCAAGGTCCAACCATCATTATCAAAGGCAAAAAGCGTGCTTAGGCACCAAGGTCCCTTGGGGCCAAGGCGCAAAACGGAAAAACGAGGTGTATGAAAGCAAAGCAAGGCGAATGTATGAGTAAAAGAAAAATAGAGATCATTGATCTTAAAATTGTTCTTTGTTGCTATGCACTAGGTCACACTTGCTCACAACAAAATAAGCTTTCGCAACGTTTGAACCATAAATGGGGAGGGTCGATAATACTATTAAGTCTTGCATATGATCGCACTTGTTCGCAAGTGCAAAGCAAGACGCGCGCCTAGCTGAAGTGAGGCACAATCTCCCTTGGTGGTGAGCTCCTCACCTAGGTGCAGTTTAATAACTAGGTCATTTAATAACTATAGGTTTAACCAAAAGTCTTCTGAAATAGACATTGGTTTCTTCCCTAAGAATACCTTCGGCAATCCTTGTTGAACCAACAAATCCTACATGTTCTTCAACTGCGACAAAGAAATTTTATTCCTCCCATTGAACTTTTCTACCTCAAAACTTCTTGCATCCATCTCAAAAACGTTTCTAGAACTTATCTACAATACAGAGAGTTTGTTATGTGACCAATATCGAGATTATACGAACAACAAACAAGTACAAAGAAAAGGATCTCCTTTTACTAATGAGTTTTGAGTTACAAGAAGAACTCTATAGCCTAAAAGCCACAATCTCCAAGGACCCAAAATCTCAAACCAAGAATACAAAGAAAAACAAAATATCTAATTTTCTCTATATGTCATTATTGTCAGCCAATCCAAGAAAGCCTCAAAACCATTTATTAATTTATAAGATGGAAACCCTATCAAAAATATATGCTACAGCAGCACCTGACAAAAGAACCTGACCTGTTTAATTGGAAATCTTGCTAGAAGTCCTACTTTTCATTTTCCTAGTCAAAATAAGTGTCAAATATGAGAAGAGTAACGTCGTAAAATATATTAGCTTAGGAGTGGGTACAGTTTACCCAGCATCCAGCCCATTATCATCCCTGCATAGCATCTTAGATACACCAACCAGAATAATGCCGATTAATCTTCAATAAAACGGTTAAATTTTTATGATTGTAGACCACAACGGTGTGGATAACAAAGTTTAGTTTGACCATAATGGTCCCAAATATTATGTGAGAACTTCTATAAATACCTATAAGTATTATAACCGCATCCTATGCTTCTATACATGTCTGCATGTTTCTGTATGTAGGTGCATGCATATGCCTGGGTATAAGAGAGAGAGAGAGAAACATGTAATTTGTTAATGAAAAAGAACATAATCAACAGACACTACAGTAAATGCATTTCCCTCATCCCGCATTCCAGTCAAGAGAAGATGTTAGGTATAATGACGCATAATAGATGGCTACTACTTCAATGTCCCAAGATAAGAGAACCTGAATGATATATAGGATCAATTTTCATATTTTATTATAAATGAGAGGGCAAATTCAATCTGAGACTGAATTTTCAATATTGTTGAGTAAAGGACAAAGATTGCTGCATGGGTGGATCTACTCAGGAGGGTGAGGCAAGCGGCCTCTGATATTCAAAAATGGACATCTTAGTATAACCTCAAACAATAAAACAAGTATAGGACATTTTCAACAATATTTTGGTTTCGTGGCTTCAAAATTCCAATCTCTACCTCTATTCTCGTCCAAAAACATACTTTTTGTCTACCTTTTTTCTCCGTTCCATTGCCAACCCTCATTCCATCACTCCAACACGATAATACACTAAAATTTGTCTTCCCTCAAACGTCCTCTAATCTTCCTCCAAGACTACAATTGTGATGATTACACTTCTCCACCAATGGCTCCAATGTGAAACTGAGGATCAATGAGATACGATTTTTATAAATTTCATTATTTAACACACCAAAGTTGCTACAGCACATTGTAGTGATACCTTGCATCTCATTGTTGACCACAATGTTGAAGCGAGAGCAATGCTCCCACAACATGCCATGACGCTACCACAATCGCATTATTGTAACCACACAACAATGTAGTCACATAGCATCACATTTTATAACATCAATTTGATATGTCAAAACAGACAGCAAATTTGTTTCCCCTCTAACCAAAATTCCTGCATCCACCACTGGCTGAGTGTTGATGACTCCAAGATGCTCCTGAAGCACAAAGGAATCCTACTGGTTCAGATAGAGAGTCTGCTGAAACCCTTGAAATCAGACCATGGTAAAGTAGCTCTTAAGCAGAGGACTCCAGTTATGCGAATCATGGTGGCTCTAGAATGAACATCAAGCAGAATTCCCCCAATTAACCAGTTTTATATTCCAGGACATGATTTAGAGAATTTCATGATGGAAAGGACATTAGTTGTAATATAAGTAGAATCAATCTGTAATGTAAGTACTCTGAACAAATTTCAGTAGGTTACACTAAGGGTCAATAAGGTTGTGCATTTGATTGGTTTGGTTGGACAGAACTGATTTATAGCTCAATCTACCAAACCGACACACTAAAATTAGTAACTGTAGAATAGAAATAATGAGATGATGATTATTGATGAGAGACTACATATATATATAGGAGAGGCTAGCCTCCTCTCCTATTATTCTAAGCAATGTGGGACTAAAGCCCATTAACTAATAACTCTAATATAACACTTAACACCCTCCCTCAAGCTGGAGCATAGATGTCAAACATGTCCAGCTTGTTACATAAAAATTGACCCGATGATCCAGAAGAGGCTTTGTGAAGATATCAGCTATCTGGTCGCCGGTCCTCACATGTTGAAACTTTATCACTCCCTTTGTATATTCATCACGAACAAAATGAATGTCAATTTCAATATGCTTCGTCCGTTCATGAAATACTGGGTTGGTGGCAATGTGAATAGCAGACTGGTTATCACACCATAGATCTGTCACTTGAGACCTGCGTCTTCTTCCAGTTCGTGTAGGAGATGCTTCATATATACTATCTCTGACGTGCCATGAGCAATAGTTCGATATTCTGCTTCTGAGCTTGAGCGTGCTATCACACTTTGTTTCTTGCTCTTCCATGACCAGTGTTGTAAATTTCGGTAGGCGGATTCGGTGCGGCAAAGGGGCGCATAGCGCCTAGGCCGCCTAGGCGGCCGCACAGGAAATTTTTTTTTTTTTTTAAGTTTTGGGTTTTAATTTTGAAAATTTTTGATATTTTTTTTTGAAATTTTTTGAAATTTGAAATTTTATTTATTTATTATTAAATTTAATGATTTTTTATTATTATTTTTTTAGAATCTGAATTTTTTTGAATTTTATAAACTGAAATTTCAAATTTCAGAAATTTCAAAATTCAAAATTCAAAATTTTAAATTTCCCGCTTTGTCGAACAGGCCGAACAGGGGCCGATTTGGCCGAACAGGCCCGCCTAGGCGCCGAACAGGCCCGCCTAGGGCCGAACTGGCGCCTAGGTGGCCGAACAGGGGGTTTTCGGTGCGGCAGGCGGCCGCCTAGGCCGATTTTTAGAACACTGTCCATGACACTAGATTTCCGCCAATAAATACTGAATAGCCAGATGTAGACCGTCTATCTGTCAGGCTTGCTCCCCAGTCAGCATCAGTAAAACACTCAATGCGAGTGTGTCCATTATTCTCCATTCGAATTCCTTTTCCTGGATTTTTTACTAGATAACACAGAATCCTGAGAACTGCCTGCCAGTTTTGAATTCTTGGAGAAGCCATAAATCTACTTGCAACACTCACTGCAAAAGAAATGTCCGGACGCGTCATAACCGCCAAGTAGTTGAGTTTTCCAACTACTCGACGATACTGATCAGGATTGGTCATCAGGACCCCTTCGTCTGAAAGTAACTTCGCCCCTGGATCCATAGGTGAGGTTGCTCCCTTTGCTTGCATCATGCCTGCATCATTTAGTATGTCCAGCATATACTTTCTTTGAGACATTACAATGTCCCGCTTACCCCGTGTGACCTCAATATCCAAGAAATAGTTCAAGGATCCCATATCCTTGGTTTGAAATTGTTCTCCAAGAAACTTCTTGAGACTTGAAATACCCTGGTTGTCATCTCTTGTGATTACAATATCATCAACGTAGACACCAAGGAGTATTCTTCCAGCAGATGTGTGTCGATAGAAGATTGAATGGTCCTTCTTTGATTGACACATGCCAAATTGAGTAACATGTGTAAATCGACAAAACCATGCACGAGGTGATTGTTTCATACCATAGAGGGCCTTCCTCAGATGACACACTTTACCCTTCCTTGCAATGAACCCGGGAGGTTACATCACATATACCTCTTCATCAAGATCCCCGTGGAGAAAAGTATTCTTTATATACAGCTGAAGTAACGGCCAGTCATATCGAATGACCAAGGCCATGAGGACACGAACGGATGTCATTTTGGCCACAGGAGAGAATGTCTCGAAGTAATCCTTACCATAGGTCTGAGAGTATCCTTTGGCCACTAGACGAGCCTTCAGTCGATCAAGAGTGCCATCCGGTTTCACCTTAATCGTGAACACCCATTTGCAGCCGACTGCCTGTTTACCAGTAGGTAAGTCGACTAAGTCTCAAGTATGATTTTCCTGGAGAGCTTTCATCTCCTCGTTCATAGCAGCACGCCAACCAGGATGTCGGAGACCCTCCTCAGCGGTCTTAGGGATCTGAATCCCATCAATAGCAGCCACTAGAGACTGAGTGTGACTGGTAAGTCCTTTGTAGCTGTCAACATACAAGGGATGATCACGACAGGCACGACGAGGACGTTCTGGAGGCGGAACCGCCGGAGATGCTGGCGGAACTGGTGGAGCTGCTGGTAGAACCAGAGGAGGATGTTGTGGGCGATGTCGACAATGGCTGAATCGGTGTATGTAGACCATCTGCCTGGGAGGCTGGCTCGGTAAGGGAGGGCACCCGTACGGGATGCTGTTGTGTTTGAGGAAATAACAAAAAATTCTCTTCTGGATAGACCAGAGGAGCCGGACCCGTTGATTGTGGGAATGGTGGAAATTTTGTTTCTACAAAGGTAACATCCCGAGTGAAAAAAATATCGCTTTAAAACAGAGGAGAAACACCGATACTCTTTCTGATCTTTAGGATACCCAAGTAAAATACATTGTATTGCCTTAGGATCTAATTTAGAAAGGGTTGGTCGGATATTCCGAATATAGCATAAGCAGCCAAAGATACGGAGAGGCAGAGAAAATGGTTCTCGTCCAGAAAAAAGCCTAGAAAAGGGAGTTACCATTGAAAATAGACGATGACATGCGATTAATAAGATAACAAACAGTAAGAACCGCATCCGACCAAAATCGCTTGGAAGTACGTGCTTGAAACATAAGAGCACATGTTGTTTCCAATAAATGACGATTCTTGCGTTCGGCTATACCATTTTGTTGTGGTGTATACGCACAAGAGGTTTGGTGGATGATGCCATTGAGGGCCATATGTTTATCGAGATCACGAGATAAAAATACTCACGGCCATTGTCACTCCGAAAAAATTTGATTGGAAGACCAAAATTGTGTTTTTATTTCAGCATGAAAGTTGCACCAGATGTTAAATAATCTAGAACAATTTTTCATCAAATAAACAAAAGTGACACGTGAGTAATCATTGACAAAAGTAACAAAGTGTAATGCCCCGCTCCGTATCGGTGCATTACGATGAGTCGTTGACTCGAAGAGTTGCGTTGACCCGATGAGGTATCGATGCAAATCGATGCCAAGTGTTATGTTGGCCAAAGGTAAGCTTTGAGTCGGTTGGAATCTATGAATCGAATCGATGCAAAGGATAAGTTTCGTTGAGCAAGTGCTAATGTTGGTTGATCTGGTGTGCAGGCTATGCCTTTATGCTGGATTACGGATTGTGGCGTGGGCACGATAGGCCAAATCAACCGAGTAGTCCAAAGGAACGGCTAAGTCCGGGTGTTAGCTATGCGATCGAGTTATGGAAGCAAGACGCTTCAATCGGCAAAGCGACAAGGCGTATCGGCTTAAGGTGGGCGGGTTCTTGACTCTCTCCCCCTATTCCTTCACGTCTAATAAAATATGTTATGGTATGCGTAATATGTTATCGAGTTAGCGAGCGTGGCTCGACGAGTAAGTGTCTGAATATGCGTGGAACACTAAGGTAGAACATTGAACAATCGAACAATTGAAGCGACGTGCATCGAGTGCATGGGTCGCGGTAGGGCAATGATGGTAGAACATTGAAAGACGATATTGAGATGTGCATCATGTGCACGGCTCCGAGAACATTGAACACTAGGCGTAGAACATTGAATACGGTGCTGAGCGTGCCTTCGGGCACTTATGTTACGAAAAGACTAAGTAATACGGAATTATGCTATGAGAATAACTTACGAATGGTACGCGTGAATACGAGTATGAGATGACTAAGCCGTTGGACGTCGTGCATCAATATGGATGTGTTGGGACATAATGCCGACGGAGCTCCCCATATGAATGGTGGATTATGTTTATGGCACGGGAAACCGTTTGTGCGAGACTATGTTTATGGAATACGAGATCGGTTGGTATGCTATGGATTGTATGATATGGAACGTATTGCATGGTCAATGGACTCGGATGGCCCGTGCACGGGTACGGCTTCCCTCGAACGGTTACGACGGGGCGCTGGGACCGTTCGGCCTAGGAGAGAATTATGTGTGGTATTTATGGTGCACAACATTCGGACGGATTGCGACCGTCCAGTGCTGTGATAAGCTATGATATCCGTAAGTTTGGGATCCTTCGGATACTGGGCTAGCAACCCGTATCGAAGCGATTGTAGGCTTACACATATGAGATGCCAAGTCCATTACGGTGCGAAACACCGTGACCTTCATATAGATAGGACAGGTGGGCTGAGATGAGAGCTGGGTGCAGGCGCAGGGCCTGTCACCCATTATGCATATGTTTACGTTTATGATTGGTCTAAGTTTATGATTGGTTGTCGCGTGAATGATATGATTCTATGTTAAGTTCTAACCCGTGCAGGCTAGGCGATATGGGACGGAAATGAGCACAAGCACTATGTTTATATTCATATTATGGCTAACTGTGTCTGCCGCAGGGACACGATGTGGGACACATTTAAGTTATGTGCTATGTTTAAGCGTTGCCATGAAATTGATCCTAAGGCTAAATAGAAAGACCACAAAGTAAGATGCATGTTTCACTAAATGAATAAGTGTTTGGTTTGGGTGCGAGCGGGTCTTGATCAGTGCGAAGCGAGGACGAAAGCACTAATCCCCCACTAGTTTATGTGCAGGCTCAGGTTATGATCGGCTCGGGGCGGAGCTTGGCTTGGACGTGCCGAGGCATGGAGTCCTTGGCGTTCAAGAGGAGCTTTCGCATATGCGTTCGGACTTGCGACATGGAGATGTTCGGCCGAAGACTACTTGGTGGCTATAAAAGAGGCATAATGTATGGAACAATGTAATCCTTTGTGAGCTAGAGAGATCATGAGCGTTGTAGCCAATTGGCATTTTATGTTGGGCTATTCAGAGCCTTTGTAACCTTCAGTTCAATATGAATAAAAAGAGATTCTTGTGTTATACTTTGTTTCCTTCCGCTGCTTATGTTATCAAATTGAGATAGTTCTATGTGAACCTGTTATCTTGCCGTGCACGAGCGCAACTCCAGGCTCGTGCGGCATCACGTCCCAGCGAGGACGATGATTCGGGTTAAATCTAGCGAGGACGAGCGATTTTCCGGGTCGGGGCGTGACAAGTTGGTATCAGAGCGATTCCATCCTTTGGACCGTGCGTGAATCTCTTTGACCCTCAGTTGCTTCGATATCGAATTCAGTGACTCTAAGTTGTTTCCGCAACCGCATGGCTCATGGATCTGCTCGACGCTACATTGGATGTTTCATACAATAAGTCTATATTAAGTTGCATACGTCTGCCACAAGTATGTCGTGACTATTACGCAATCTTCGGGTGCCATCGGAGAGTGTTGGTTGCACGAAGTGCAACGGGTTATGGGATGTTGATTGCACGAAGTGCAACGAATATGGTGATGTTGGTTGCATGAAGTGCAATGATATATGTGTTGTCGGTCACACGCAGTGCGAGGAGTTATGTGTTGTTGGTCGCACGCAGTGCGAGGAGTTATATGTTGGCGGTCGCACGGGGTGCGAGGAGATGTGTTGTGGATTGCACGAAGTGCAATGGATCGATATGTGAGGCGATGTGTGTTATGTGACTATGGGAATGGTTATGTATCGTTGGTTGCACGGAGTGCAGCAAAGTCGTGAATCATTCGTTGCATTCGGTACAACGAGTCGATATGGTATGATGCGTGTTGTATGGCTATACGAATGAATAGCGATATGTTGCACGAGATTGAGTAAAGACCTTAAGTATCGAGACTAAGTTGTTGCACGAGCTGCAACGAGCAGGATTCGAAGATCGCGGATGCGATTGTACGAGTTGAGTTGGTCGCTAAGTCGAGTTGTATAGGCGAACGTTTACGTTGGCCGTATGTCGCGTTGAGCTTTGAATAAGCGAATGTTACGGGCGTAATCGGTATGGTCGCCATGGTACGGTTAGATTGAATGTATGTCAAACTTGAGCTAACGTTAGAGCTGGGATCGGAAGGATCGCCATACGGGATAGTTGATTGGAAGATAGACGTCGGACCTATGTGGAGTGTGAAGTCGAGTAATGACTCGAATCCGAGTGGTATATTCAATACCACTTGTGCGAGCAAGTATAACGAAGTATTGTGTCGATAACGATAGGCTCGATCCTGAGTGGTATATGGAATACCACTTAGCGGTAGCTAAGTTAAGCCGTTTGGTGACTTGCGATAGGTTTCGTCGAGACGATTGTATCGTTATGATAGGTTTGTCCGCAACGGACGGAGTAATACCGAGACTCGAGTGGGAATGAGTTAAGAGAAGTCGATGCAAGTGTGCTTCGGTGAATTGAATTGAACGATTATGTGCGAAGTCATACCTATGGATGATGCGTCGGATGAGAGTCGTTAAGCGTAAGTCGGACGATAGGCTAAGCATGCGAATGAATGTTACGTTGAGGAAATAGTCGACCCGGTCGAACTTATGTTGAGTTAGTACGGAGACTTCTTCGGAACGAATTGAGTAAGTACGGAGAAATTGTGCGAACGAATTTGGGTTAACGCGATGAATCGGTAGCACGATTGGAAGTGCGAGTTAGGGATATGAGAATGGATATGTGAAATCGAAATTTGTGTCGCGATGATGTTAAGTAGTTACAACCGAATGGATCTTGATAAGTGCGAGACTTGATTCGTATTCGAGTTCGGATAATGGCAATGATTGCAACGGGTTTGAGCTTATGAGAAAGGAAGATGTTCAAGTTATGCATATCGACGATGGTATTGAGACGTATCAAAGACGATATGCAATAACTCGGGGATACTCTGATCGAATGAACAAAAATTATGTTGAGCATTGTTGTTGGACGAATAAGATGCAAGTTGAAGGTAGTTTGGATGATGACGGTAGGAATGCTTCGAAGAATTTAAGGAGTCGATGGATGTTACTCGGAAGAAAACGGAAGTGATTGATTGCTTCGCGGATCACCACTATGTTGGCATTCTTGTCTTGAGCGAGCGCAACACCAGCCTCGCACATGCGTCACGTCAAATTAGGACGATCATTCCGCGTGAGCACTGGTATGGTGATTCATCCAGTGGGGATAATCGAACTTGCGAGGCGTGGCAATTTGATATGGACTTGTGGTTTGATGCGAAGGTGAAATTGAGGATTGTGTGATATTGTTGACGGTAGTATACGAGTGATTCGAGTAGCAGCGGCGCATCAGTTGCGCGGGAGATGGATAAATTGCGGATTGGTAAAGTATGTCGGATTGGGTAAAGTCCCATAGGAAGTGTCGGGAATTGATTTGGCTCCGCGATAGGTATAGCATGGTTCGTTGTAACTGTCCCTCGTTGATGATCTTCAATTATCGAGCGTAGTTTCGGGGCAGATGACCCTAGAAGACTTGACCGCCAAATCAAGTGAATGTTGAAGTCCCATAGGATGATCCTAATGAAGTCGCATAAGAAGGATAAGGAATGAGGTAGTGCATGTTGAGGATAAGTCTAAGCGAGCGAGTATCGTGTCTCGAAAGTTAGCGAGTACTAGAATCGACATGATCAAGAAAAGTTATGTTGGATTGAGTAGATGTTGAGGAACGTGCTTAGCGTAGTGACGCGGTAAGGCGATTGCAAGGATTTTGCAATGCGTGAGGGCGACGAGTAGTAGAACGACCCTAAGAGTGTGTCGTAGATCGGTTGAGTAACGGTTAGGCTATGTATGTTTGGGTGCGCGATCTATGTTACGAAACGAACTAGTCGGGATTGAATCAAGTTGAGTAAAGTAATTCGTATGCGGTCGAGAATCAGAGACGAGCGTATCGTAAGAGACCTTGGGTCGGAAAGATTGTTGCCTTTGAGCATCGAAGACTCAAGTTGACCTCTGTGTCGGGAGAGTGCGAGCATGATGTCTGGATAAGTTACCTAGCGGGGGTAGCCCCAGACGCGATGCGTAGACAGTTTGAGAATGTGGATCGTGTTGGGATAGTTGTGTGCGAGACTTAGTACGGTTGGTAGGCAAAGAAAATTGTGACATGTTGACTTAGTCCATGTCGTTAAGGCCAAGTGTTATGAATAATTGGATAAAAGACTTGGGTTATGTAAGAGATAGGCAAACGGTTGGACGAATAGGCGTTGCGGAGAATTATTGTGATCGGATGTGCAACGGCTTGCTGCAATGCATGCGTTAGATGGCCGTCGAGAAACTTATGAGATCAAAGTTACGAGTTTGAATCAAGTTATGTGTAGAGATGTTTGGAAGCGGATCGCATGTTATGGGATAATGCATACGAAGAGTATTTTGGGAATAGGCGCTAAGATATGACTAAGTCGAGTACGGAATGATAGTTGTTTGAGGACTTAAGTTGAGCTTGTTAGTTGTCCCGATATCCTACAACTGAGCTTGGCTGAAATGCATATATTGGTGGGACGCCTAAAATATGTGTATGATCCAAACTAAGTTGTATGATTCAACGATAGTAGCACGAGATCGTGAAGCGATCTATGCGAGGCACTTGGATTAAGTGTTGGTTTCGGTTCGAGGACGAACCTGATTTTGAGTGGTATATTATGTAATACGCCGCTCCGCATCGGTGCATTACGATGAGTCGTTGACTCGAAGAGTTGCGTTGACCCGATGAGGTATCGATGCAAATCGATGCAAGTGTTATGTTGGCCAAAGGTAAGCTTTGAGTCGGTTGGAATCTATGAATCGAATCGATGCAAAGGATAAGTTTCGTTGAGCAAGTGCTAATGTTGGTTGATCTGGTGTGCAGGCTATGCCTTTATGCTGGATTACGGATTGTGGCGTGGGTGCGATAGGCCAAATCAACCGAGTAGTCCAAAGGAACGGCTAAGTCCGGGTGTTAGCTATGCGATCGAGTTATGGAAGCAAGACGCTTCAATCGGCAAAGCGACAAGGCGTATCGGCTTAAGGTGGGCGGGTTCTTGACTCTCTCTCCCTATTCCTTCACGTCTAATAAAATATGTTATGGTATGCGTAATATGTTATCGAGTTAGCGAGCGTGGCTCGGCGAGTAAGTGTCTGAATATGCGTGGAACACTAAGGTAGAACATTGAACAATCGAACAATTGAAGCGACGTGCATCGAGTGCATGGGTCGCGGTAGGGCAATGATGGTAGAACATTGAAAGACGATATTGAGATGTGCATCATGTGCACGGCTCCGAGAACATTGAACACTAGGCGTAGAACATTGAATACGGTGCTGAGCGTGCCTTCGGGCACTTATGTTACGAAAAGACTAAGTAATACGGAATTATGCTATGAGAATAACTTACGAATGGTACGCGTGAATACGAGTATGAGATGACTAAGCCGTTGGGCGTCGTGCATCAATATGGATGTGTTGGGGCATAACGCCGACGGAGCTCCCCATATGAATGGTGGATTATGTTTATGGCACGGAAAACCGTTTATGTGCGAGACTATGTTTATGGAATACGAGATCGATTGGTATGCTATGGATTGTATGATATGGAACGTATTGCATGGTCAATGGACTCGGATGGCCCGTGCACGGGTACGGCTTCCCTCGAACGGTTACGCCGGGGCGCTGGGACCGTTCGGCCTAGGAGAGAATTATGTGTGGTATTTATGGTGCACAACATTCGGACGGATTGCGACCGTCCAGTGCTGTTATAAGCTATGATATCCGTAAGTTTGGGATCCTTCGGATACTGGGCTAGCAACCCGTATCGAAGCGATTGTAGGCTTACACATATGAGATGCCAAGTCCATTACGGTGCGAAACACCGTGACCTTCATATAGATAGGGCCGGTGGGCTGAGATGAGAGCTGGGTGCAGGCGCAGGGCCTGTCACCCATTATGCATATGTTTACGTTTATGATTGGTCTAAGTTTATGATTGGTTGTCGCGTGAATGATATGATTCTATGTTAAGTTCTAACCCGTGCAGGCTAGACGATATGGGACGGAAATGAGCACAAGCACTATGTTTGTATTCATATTATGGCTAACTGTGTCTGCCGCAGGGACACGATGTGGGACACATTTAAGTTATGTGCTATGTTTAAGCGTTGCCATGAAATTGATCCTAGGGCTAAATAGAAAGACCACAAAGTAAGATGCATGTTTCACTAAATGAATAAGTGTTTGGTTTGGGTGCGAGCGGGTCTTGATCAGTGCGAAGCGAGGACGAAAGCACTAATCCCCCACTAGTTTATGTGCAGGCTCAGGTTATGATCGGCTCGGGACGGAGCTTGGCTTGGACGTGCCGAGGCATGGAGTCCTTGGCGTTCAAGAGGAGCTTTCGCATATGCGTTCGGACTTGCGACATGGAGATGTTCGGCCGAAGACTACTTGGTGGCTATAAAAGAGGCATAATTTATGGAACAATGTAATCCTTTGTGAGCTAGAGAGATCATGAGCGTTGTAGCCAATTGGCATTTTATGTGGGGCTATTCAGAGCCTTTGTAACCTTCAGTTCAATATGAATAAAAAGAGATTCTTGTGTTATACTTTGTTTCCTTCCGCTGCTTATGTTATCAAATTGAGATAGTTCTATGTGAACCTGTTATCTTGCCTTGCACGAGCGCAACTCCAGGCTCGTGCGGCATCACGCCCCAGCGAGGACGATGATTCGGGTTAAATCTAGCGAGGACGAGCGATTTCCCGGGTCGGGACGTGACACAAAGTACTTGAAATCCATTACAGAGTCAGTCGGACAGGGTCCCCATATATCAGAATGCACCAACTCAAAAGGAGTGGAAGCAATTTTATTTTGACTCACCGGATAAGGAACCTGATGATGTTTATCTAAACTACATGCTCACAATGAAAAGAAGAGGAAATATCTAAAGATGGATACATTTTTTGGAGAACTTGGACGATTGATGGCCTAACCGACAATGTAACTCGACAAGATCGTGTTTCATGCCGGCACAGACAACAGAAGGAGTTGCGTTAAACAGGTACAAGCCTCCAGCCACATGCCCCTTACCGATAGTCTTCCCAGTTTTCAGGTCCTGAAAAATACAACCATCAGGAAAGAATGTTACCGAGCAATGTAGTTCACGAGCAATTTGACTAATAGAAATTAAACTAAACGGATTCCCAGGAGTAAGCAGTACAGAATTGAGTAACAATCCAGAACAAATATTGGCACTTCTACGGCCTCGGACTGTCAGAAAACCGCCATTGGCAACAGTAATGCCAGAAGCACGACGTACAGGTACATAATCATGTATCATACCTGCGTCACCAGTCATGTGAGAAGATGCACCAGAGTCAATTACCCATTGCTTGGGTTTCACTATGCACGCGACTGAGTATCCGGCTGTCGAGCCAGACGTGGATGCTTCACCACGATGTTGAGCCTGAAAATCAAGAAACTCTGTATATGAGTCTGAAATCATCTGAATATAGCGGATACCATCAGGGGCATCAGTGGTGATATTAGCAGCAGGTGATTTAGTGCATTGCCAATAGAAATGGCCAAGATGACCACAGTTAAAGCATGTGCACAGTCTTCCTCCATCACGACCGCCATTGTCCCGTCCTCCATCACGACCAGCATTACGGCCACCCCGTCGACCGCCACGACCACCACGAAATCATGTACGAGCGGCCCCGAGAGCAGAACGATCAGCAAGAGTATCACCCGGAGTGGTCTCAACGACTTTGGCATCCCGAAGGACACGATAGTGTGCTTCCAACAGGGACGGTACATCAGATCCAGCAATAATCTGAGAACGAACAGAGTCCGCATCAGGACGGAGAGAGACGAGATAAGCCATGACATGAAGCTGCTCACGTTGAGCCCATGCTTCATTAATATCCGACGTAAGAGGTAATACGCGGTCGATCTCATCCGTCATAGCCTTGAAGGCCCGGAAATGATCTTTATGAGATTTGTCTCCTTGATTTGCTCGGTACACCCCAACGACATATATACGAGACAAATCGTGTTTACCATCAAACACCGCCAACAATTTCCATAACTCCTTCACGGAGTCCGTATTTTGAACCATGTCTTCCACCGATGGTTCCATGGAATTCATCAACTGTGTAAACAGTCGATTGTCATCTGTCTCCCATTGCTCAAAGATGGGATCATCGTCTGCTGGAGGGTTGTCAGTCAGATGTTTGGACAACCACATTCCTCAAAGTGTCTTCTCGACCTTTCTCCATGTCGAGTAGCCCAGTGGGCCTTCCAACCATCGATCGACAAGTCGAATAGAGAAAATTGTCGTGCTAGTGCCTGCTAGTGTGTTGCCGACACTAGTATCTGTGGCACTGCTATTCGCCGTAGAATCTCCTATTTGTCAGAGATTCGACTGTCGATGTGTTCTTTCCACTTGATAAACACAGCAACTCTGTCAATGCGCTAAAAACGGAGCCAGAACCGGCATACACGCATAGAAAGCAGAAAGTGTGGATCACAAGCCAGGACAGAGAGATAACCCATGATAACCTCTGATAGATCCTGGTGTGAAGATCAAGGAAAGAAACAAAGATTCATGCACAACAAACCATATGTGTGCTCTTTGTTAAAATTCCAGCATTGATGGACAGGTTTCCCCTTGAGACTCCCAACAATGATTTTTTTTTGTTTAAGAAACTAAACTAGAATTTGGAGGGAGAGGGTGGCGGCTGATGGAAGGAGAGGATTAGGGTTAGGGATGAGAGGCATCGGGGGAGGGGGGAGGGCTGACAGGGGGAGGGGGGGCACTGACTGGGGGTGGGGGGCTGACAGGGGGGCACGGACGGGGGTGGGTCGGGGGGCAGCAGCAGCGGGGGTAGGGGGCAGCAGCAACGGGGGCAGGGGGCAGGGGCGCTGACAGGGGGGTGCAGCAGCAGCCGGGTGGGGGGGGTCGGGGGGGGGGGGGGGGGGGACAACAGCAGCAGGGGGGCGCTGAAGGGGGGGGCAGCAACAGTCGGGGGAAGGGGGGCAGGGTGTATTTTTGTGGAGATTAGGGTTTTGTGGAGAGAGGAAGAACGGGGGGTGACGGCTAGGGTTTTGGCTCTGATACCATGTAGAATAGAAATAATGAGATGATTATTATTGATGAGAGACTACATATATATAGGAGAGGCTAGCTTCCTCTCCTATTATTCTAAGCAATGTGGGACTAAAGCAATTAACTAATAACTCTAATATAACACTTAACAGTAACCAAACCATAGTTTGTTCAAGACCGTACAAAACTTATTTCTAACGCAATCAAACCAAACGGACACACCAAAAATTAGTAACCGAACCATTGTTTGCTCAAAATCATACAGAAGAGAGATTGATTAATTTGGTTCCATCAGATTTGGTTTAGCAAGAGTAAATAGGGTTCAATGGCAGTTAGCCACGAGATAGGGTTGGGAGGATTCATGAGGGCACTGATGGAGACAAGCGTACGTAGAGGAGGTGAGAACAAGGAGAGAGGAGATAAAATCCACACCATGAACAACCTTCCTAAAGAAATAGGAGGTTCTTCTTTCCTTTTATTTTCCTCGGTCATGTGATGTCATAGAGAAAGAGAGATGAGATAGTCTTCAAATGACGGAGATATAGAGTCAGAAAATTAGAGAGATGAAAGACAACGAAGATTGAGACAGAGTCTTCCCTTTCTTTGGAACTTTAATTGACATGATAATAGAGGAGTCAGTTGACAATCATTAAATATGAGATAATAATACCGGTTACGCCTACGAGAATGAATCTGCCTTGTGTTTCCAAAGGCTATCCATTCTAAGACCCGAACCCGTAACAGAAACCGAATTTAATGGGATTCCTGAACTTAGAAGCGACTTTTTGATAAAACTGAATTAAACCAATCAAATGGTCATTCTGCTGATTTGGTTTATAAACCATTAAATGCACATACTTACGGTCAATACAAGTTAAAACGTAACAGTGTTTTCATGTGGATGAATTTTGTAATAATACAAAAACAAATAAATAACTGCTACCAACATAAGAAGCTATGCTGGTAATTGAGGAGAAGAATTGTATGTTCTCTTTTATTTCTTTTCAGTAACAGTGCTTGCTTGAGAGGTCCTACATAGGCAAAAGACAAGACAAAGGCCTAATCGGAATCCTTGATGTGGTGGGATTCATTGCGTTTATAGCTTCAGCTGCAACCTTCAAAAAGTAGCCACTAGTAAGTCAATGGACTGTATGCTTGTGTTCCTGTATACGTGGGTTTATGACATCCGTATGGCTGCCAGGTGAAAGTTCTAATAGACAACTCATGACCAGTATAGGAGGGACCAGCAATAGGTTTATATCATTATGAACATTTAATACAATCCATGGAGAAAAGGGAGGTTACCCCTCAGGTTTGTGTCTATATGAAACCAAAGTTATTTAGGAATGAACAGCACAGATGGATAATAAAGTGATAGAAAAGGTTAGAGCATCATACCCTTGCAAACAAGGCCTTGCTGCATGCATAACAAAAGGGTGAAACCCATAGTTGATACTAAAGTTATAAGAAATGTGTTCTCTACACCACTTTCAAGCACAACATAATCATCCTTGATTGCTTGTGCACTATTTATGATGATAGTGAAACACAACAAAGTTAAATCTAATTATGAGGAAGCTCATGCAGAAATGAGTAGAAGACTATTTAACTATGTTCACATGAAAAGAAGTTCATCCCTCAGGAGGAGGCATCGTAATTAATTCAGTTTGTAAAACTGTTTTATATGAAAAAAAATGTGTTATCCGAGAAGTTTACCTAATCATTCATGGCGATAAGTGAAATAGCCAAGTAGGAGTTATTCCTTGTTTGCACTGTGTGGAACCTTCAAACCCATAAGCCCAAGCAAATTTGAAGCTGGTCCAGGGAGGCCTTGTTGAGAAGAAAAGGAGTCAACAAAGCTCTTCACAAGATTTACATCAACATCTACAGGGGTGAGCTCCTCACTCATGTCCTTTGATGCAGTTGGCATTCCCTACAAAAAATCAATCTTCAAACTAAGTGCTAACGTTAGATAAATTAGACTCTAGGTATTTCCAATGTCATACTGCTCGAACTTTCAATTGAAATGATAATATACAGATAAACCCAGAGACACATATAATTACAAGATTTACACCAACATATCAAGTGCTTCTCAAACAGGTATCACAAGCTGCTGCAATTGGAGGCTTAGTTATGGCAGATAGTAAATAAGTCATTTCGAGTCTTTGCAAAGGACTTCAGATATTTTGATAAATAGCAATAAGAAGCCCATATTGTTGCCAATTAAGGATCCTTAATGGCTTGTAGTGTATTTGACAGCCTTGAATTTTTCTAAAATTCATTTCAAATGACGAGAAAGGATCCATTGTCCAGACAGTTGCATCTCATAAAACTGACCCTCAATTTTATCAGACATGTAGACCTACATTTTTTCCAATACTGTATCCTGCAGAATTTTAAACCACCGTCACCCAGGCTCGTGAAGACAGTTGAGCAAGATTGTGAAAAGCGCTAGGCACTAGTCAGACGGGCACCTTCCGCCTAGCGCCTAGCCTGCCTAGTCGGATGCCTAGGTGGCCGCCTAGATCTAGGCGGTTAAAAATCCAAACAGATCTACTAAAAATTGCATAAAAAAATCCATAAAACCCTAAAACATGCATAGTCGGGTGTCAGGGAGACTAGGCGGACACTAAGAGGACATCTGACAGACACCCGACGCCTAGGCGGCCTAGGTAGCTGCCTTTTAGAACAGAGCAGTTGAGTGAATAAACTAACTCCCAATGCAACACAAAACAATAAGCACCCAACCACAGTTCACTACCACATCTTTTATGATCTCTGTGTACACTACTCGCATATGTGCACCAACTATATATATATATATATATATATATATATATATATATATATAATTTTCAAAGTTTTTCTATAGCTCTATTAAGGCAAGAAGGGTGGTCAACAATAGATGGCAAGCTATTGATTGTAGGGGGGAAACAGGTTACTCCAAATGTATGCTTGAAAGAACACATACTAGAGTACTATGAAGGATTGTACACTCAGCAACACTAACTCGAAGAGTTTCCTGCCATAATTCCTAGAAGGCTAATTACAGACCATGCTTATCAATTACTGCTACAAGGAATTAATGGTCAAGAGAATTATTGATGAAGCTGATATCAATAAGGCTCCAGAGCCTGATGGGTTTACAACCAAAGTTTTCAAACTCCGTTGGTGCCAACTCAAAGGAGACATCATGAGAGCAGTAATAAACTTATTTACTGAAGGAAGACTCCTGAAGCAAATTAATCACACCTTCATAACACTTTTTCCTAAGGTGGAGGGTGCGACTAGAGTGGAGGACTTTAGACCTATCCAATGTTGTCATTTTGTATACAAGATTATTACAAAGTTCGTGTGCAGTAGACTTGATGACATCTGCATGACTTGATGATTGGCCTTCAGATTTAAAGAGCATGGAATTTCCTTACCAAGGATATCCTCTGGAGTGAGTGAATGAGGAATAAGTATCTCAAAGGCAGGAACTTTCGGGTTATCTTGGGAGCCGAGGAACTTATTTTGACTGCAATCAGGAGGATTACTATGAATGGTAGATCAACTTCCATGTGGTTTGATCCATGGCTGGAACAAGGAAGACTCGTTGAGAGGTTTGGGTGGTATAACTATATATAATGAGGACTTACTCGAGTCAGTGATCATGAATAATAGGAAATGGAATCCAACTGCAGCAAGGATAACAACCCCGATGGCAGAAAAAGTGGCTAATACTACCATTGATAGAGAACCGCACTCTGATTATTGGGTACAGACCGATAACAGTTCTGGAAGTTCTCCTTCAAGTCAGCCTATAGACTGGCTAAGGGGGTTCAGATAGAGGTGGAGTGGTGATGAATTATGGTTCTTGTTGAGTATATTAACAATAATAGTAGTGGACTTTAGTCCCACATTGCCTAGAACAAAAGAGAGAAGTGTTAGTCTGTCCTATTTATATGCAACTCCCCTTCATTAATAAATCATCTATTATTCCACTCTACATGGTATCAGAGCCATAATCTATCCACCCCTCCCTCCACAACCAAAAAAAAAAACTAACCCTAATCCACCCCTCCCCCCTCCAACAGCGCCCCTGCCCCCCCCCCCCCCCCCCCCCCAAAAAAAAAAAAAAACCAAGTTGCTGCTGCCGACGACACCCCCCTTCCTCCGGCGACACCTGCCCCCCTTCCTCGGCAACCCCCCTGCTGCTGCCGCCGCCTCCAGAGCTGCTACTACTGCCCCCGGCGTCTCCCCCCCCCCCCCCTTTCCTGCGTCCGGCGACCTCCCCCCTCCCCCCCCCCCCCCCCTTCTCCTCCGGCGCCCCCCTCCCCCGCCCCTCTCCACATGGGTGTAAACCCTAACCCTAGCTGCCACCCACTCCCCTCCAAACCCTAAGTTCAAAAAAAAAAAAATCGACATTTCAGAGCAACCAAGTTGAAAAATCTGACTTTCCAATATTGATCTTTTGGGATTCACAGAGGGTAAACAACAAATTTGTTTGCAGGAACCTCTGCCCTAAATTCACTTGAAAATCTCCGAGGGTAAATAACGTGGTTGTTTACAAGAACCTCTGATTCTCAAAGTTGACCATTGACTTTGACATTTCAGAGCAACCATGTTGGAAACTGTGACTCTCCAACGATTAGCTTCGGAAAGGCTAACAAAGAGCAGACACGATGGTTATCTTGCATGATTCTTTGTTTCCTTGCTTGATCTTCACATCAGGATCTGCCTCGAGAGTGTCATCTCTATCCTAACTTGTTTGATCCACATCTCTACTGTTGATATTTTTGTGACCGACATTTGAAACCGATATATGCGGGATGGATAGCACTAGGACGCATGCCAGTGATATTGGTACTAGCGTTTGGAATCCAATGGCAAGACCAATGGACACTAGTACAACGATT
Organism: Iris pallida; assembly: GCA_029216955.1. Classification (NCBI taxonomy): domain Eukaryota; kingdom Viridiplantae; phylum Streptophyta; class Magnoliopsida; order Asparagales; family Iridaceae; genus Iris; species Iris pallida. Next base: position 596,339 of record JANAVB010033216.1, on the reverse strand, counting down.
TTCTCAATTCGGCTTGTCGATCGAAAATTGGACGGACCAGAGGGATACTCGACATGGCGTAAGAAGGTTGAGAAAATGCTTCTGTGGATGCGGTTGTCCAAACATTTGACTGACAACCCGCACAAAGACTGATCCCATCTTTGAGCGATGGGAGATAGATGATAGTCGACTGTTTACACAGTTGATGAACTTCATGGAACCATCGGTGGAAGACATGGTTCAGAATATGGACTCCGTTAAGAAATTATGGACGGTCCTAGCAACGGCGTTTGATGGAAAACATGATTTGTCTCGCATTTATAACTCCGTCGTTGGCATATACATCAGGAAGACAAATCTCATAAAGATCACTTCAAGACATTTAAGGCTAAGATCACTTCGAGACATTTATCACTTCAAGACATTTAAGGCTATGTTTGATGAGGTTGATCGTATATTGCCCCTAACAGCATATATCAAGGAAGTTAGGGCTCAACGTGAACAACTTCATGTTATGGCGTATCTTGCCTCTCTATGTCCTGATGCGAACTCTGCTCGATCTCAAATCATTGATGGATCTGAAGTTCCATCTTTGATCTGAAGTTCCATCTTTTATGGAAGCACATTATCGTGTCCTTCGACCAGCAAAAGTCGTGAAGACCACTCCGGATGATGCACCTGCTGATCGCTCTGCTCTTGGTGCTGCTCATACAGACATTCTGATGGAACTGGGGATTCCCAGGACCCTTCCTTTGGTGTGCGTATTGATCGATAGAAAGATATACAGATCTAATACGTGTTCTAACCCTTCATAGGCGGAAACTAGGGTTCACGAATTATACCTGCGGCGGAAAGGAGACAAGTAATTCCTGGCAATCTCGAGCGGACGACCCCAAGATCTTCTGCACGTATTCCTTCCTCGAGTTGGACGTCGTGTGGACGACTATCTCCCAACCTTTTCTTCTCCTTGGCAGCCCTCTCTTTCTCTCCTTACGTGAATCACGAATTTAGAGAAAGTTTCAGATTTCTGATAAGATAATCTGGCGGCCAGAGAATAGAGGATATATAGGCTACGGCAGGGACCATGAGGAGAAATTAGGGTTAGGCCTCCTAACGGATCTGGATATCCCGTGTTCAGCCCGAACACACAATCCAGGCCCATTAACAATAGCTCGGTCCACTAATGAGCTATTGTTGCACTACCTCCCTAATCCCAAATTATGTTTGTGGGCTCCTTTTATTATATGCTCGTTTGGCTCCCCATGTTAAGATATCGTATGTCCGTCGATCAAATTAAGTTACTGACAACTATATTGATTCGACATCTTTTATCCTTAAGTAGTACCGCTCAACTTTATTTGTCATGTCGGATATAATCCACCTGTAGGGTTTACATGACAATCCTTATGAGCTCCTTAAGAGGACATCATCAACCCGATGTATCGGGACATGGATTCCATTTATAATCAACAGCCCATCATACATACAATGTTATTACCCAATTCATAGAGGTTGTTGATCCATAATGAATCTCACTCTTTTATGAGTCAAAGTAATGCACACTGCATATACATGTCCGTTATTATATCTGGATTAAGAGCACGAGCATCCATAATAACAGAGGTGTTTGTTCTCTTATGTAGTCAGTACAAAGAGAACAACCTCAAGTGGTCCTGTTCAATACACACAAAGTGTACTAGTGTAAACCTATAGTCAAGATAGACTAATACCAGATTACACTACAACCTTTCCAATTGATTGTCCAAGTCCATCTAGGTTGTGAACTATTTATATACTCCATAGGAAACTGATAATATGATCTTCTGTGTGACACCACACACCATATTATCTACAATATAGAATATCAGACATTTGCATTAACACTTGCAACAAATACAATATGCAAACATTTGCCCATATGATTCTCATTCAAAATTTAAGGAAATAAGGTTACTACAAAAGTGATGCTTTTAGTATATAACCCTAACACATTCGTGGTGGTCGTGGTGGACGATGTGATGGCCGCAATACAGATCGTGATGGGGGCTGTGGTAATGGTGGTCACTAGGGCTGCAAACGAGCCAAACCGAGCCAAGCTTTTGTAAGCTTGAGCTTGGCTTGACCAGTGTTCAAAAAATCGGCCTAGACGCCCGCCTAGGCGCTAGGCGCCCGCCCACCGCACCGAAAACCCCCTAGGCGGTGGGCTAGGCGGCTAGGCGGTGGGCTAGGCGCCCCTAGGCGGGCCCTAGGCGGGCCTAGGCGGACCCTAGGCGGGCCTAGGCGCCCCTAGGCGGCGGGTTTTTTTGAATTTTTTGATTTTTTTTTGATTTTTTTTTTTTATTTTGTTTATTCATAGTTGTATTTTGGATATTTGTTTGGGTTTTAAGATAGTATTTGGATTTTAGAACATTGAAATTTCAAATTTCAAAATTCAAAATTCAAATTTTCAAAAATTTCAAAAAAAAAATTCTAGGCGGCGCCTAGGCGGCCTAGGCGCTAGGCGGACCTCCGTCGCACCGAGTCCGCCTAGCGCTTTTTAGAACATTGGGCTTGACTAGAATTAATCGAGCTCAAGCTCGAGCTTGAAAATTTTATTTTAGAGCTTGAGCTTGGCTCGAGCTTGTTCATATTAAGCTCGAGCTTGGCTTGGTTTGAGCTCGAGCTTGGCTTGATAAGCAAGCTTGATTCAAGCTTTATAAACAAGCTTGATAAGCTCAAAATCAAGCTCGTTAAACTTGATTTCAAGCTCGCTCAACTTTATTTCAAGCTAATTAAGCTTGATTTCAAGCTTAACAAGCTCGATTTCAATTTAGTTAGGTTTGAATTCAAGTACCTGTAATATTAATAATTTATTTATAAAAATTTAATTAAAAAATCTTTAATATCAGTTATTAAGGATATATAAATATATAATGCGCGCGCGCACACACACACACACAAATATAATTAGAATTCAATAAAGAACAAACGAGCTTCTAAACATGCTCCTAAACGAGCTTCTAAACGAGCCAGCTCGCAAGCTCATAAACGAGCCGGCTCGCGAGTTCAAACGAGCCGTGTACCTCTAAGCTTGAGCTTGGCTCGTTTATTAAACGAGCTCGAAAATGAAGCTTGAGCTCAGCTTGCTTACTAAATGAACCGAGCTCAAACGAGCTTTTATCGAGTCGAGCGTCAAGCAGCTCACGAACGGCTTGGCTCATTTGCAGCCCTAGTGGTCACAATGGAGGACAACCATGCATATGCTTTAATTGTGGTCTGTTTGGCCATTTCTATTGGCAATGTACTAAATCACTTGCTACTAATATCACAAACGATGCTCCTGATGATGGTGTCCGATCTGTTCAGCTGACTTCGAATTCATATACAAAATTCCTTGATTTTCAGGCTCGACATCGTGGTGACGTTTCCACATATGGATCCACAGCCGGATACTCAGCAGCATGTATAGTTAAGCCAAAGCAGTGAGTAATTGACTCTGGAGCGTCACGACTGGTGATGTAGGTATGATATATAATTATGTCTCCGTCCGTCGTGTTTTTGGCATTACTGTTGCCAATGGAAGTTCCCTGACAGTCCGAGGACGTGGAAGTGTCAGCCTTTCTTCCAGACTGTCGCTCAATTTTGTATTGCTTACACTTGGAAACCCGTTCAGTTTAATTTCAATTAGTCAAATTACTCGTGAACTGCACTGTTCGGTAACATTTTTTTTCTGATGGTTGTGTTTTACAGGACCTGAAAAATGGAAAGACTATATGTAAGGGACATGTGGCTGGAGACTTGTATCTGTTTGATGTACCTTCTTCCGTTATCTGTGCCGACGTGAAACTCGATCCTTTCGAGTTACATTGTTAGTTAGGACATCCATCTATTCAAGCTCTCCAGAAAATGTACTCTTCTTTAGATATTCCTGCTTCCTTTCATTGTGAGTCGTGTAATTTGGCTAAGCATCACCGCCTATCCGGTGAGTCATAATAAAATTGCATCCGCTCCTTTCGAGTTGGTGCATTCTGATGTATAGGGACCATGTCTTGTTGAATCAATAAAAGGTTTTCAGTACTTTGTTACATTTGTTGATGATTACTCACGTATCATTTTTTTTATCTGATGAAAAATCATTCTGAATTATTTCACATTTTGCGTAATTTTTATGTCAAAATAAAAACACAATTTGGTGTTCCAATTAAAAAATTTCAGAGTGACAATGGTCGTGAGTATTTATCTCGAGAGCTCAATAGTCATCTGGCCCGCAATGGCATCATTCACCAAACTTCTTATCCGTACATACCACAACAGAATGGTGTGGTCAAGTGCAAAAATCGACATCTCTTGGAAACAACGCATGCTCTCATGTTTCATGTACGTACTCCTAAGAGATTTTGGTCTGATGCGGTTCTTACCGTTTGTTATCTTATTAATCGCATGTCATCGTCAGTCTTCAATAGTAATACTCCATTTTCTAGGTTATATCTGGGACGAGAGCCATTTTCTCTGCCTCTCAAAATTTTTGGCTGTTTATGCTATGTTCGGGATATCCGACCGACTCTTTCTAAATTAGATCCTAAGCCAATACAATGTATTTTCCTTGGGTATCCTAAAGATCAGAAAGGGTATCGGTATTTTTCTCCCGTCTTAAAAAGATATTTTTTCACTCGGAATGTTACCTTTGTCGAAACCGAATTTCCTCTACTTCCACAAACAACGGATCTGGTTCCCCAGGTTTATCCAGAAGAGAATTTCTTAATATTTCCTAATCAAACACAACAGCCCCCCGTACGGGTGCCCTCCCTTACCAAGCTAGTTCCCTGGTCCGATGGTCCAGAGACACCAATTCAATCTGTGCCAACATCACCCGCACAAACATCGCCAATAATGCCTATAGAGTCATCCTCCTCTGGCTCTACTGGTTCGTCTCCGCCTATTCCACCAGCAGCCCCGTCTTCTCCGCCTGCAACTCGTCCTCGTCGTGGATGTCGTGATCATCCCTTGTATGTTAACAGCTACAAAGGACTTACAAGTCACACTCAGTTGCCGGGGGCTACTATTAATAGGATTCAGATTCCCAAAAATGCTGAGGATGGTCTCAAACATCCCGGTTGGCGTGCTGCTATGAACAAGGAGATGAAAGCTCTCCAAGAAAAACCATACTTGAGACTTGGCCAATTTACCATCCGATAAACAGGCACTAGGTTGCAAATGGGTATTCACGATCAAGGTGAAACCAGATGGCTCTCTTGATCGCCTAAAAGCTCGTCTTGTGGCCAAAGGATATTCTCAGACATATGGTGAGGATTATTTTGAGACCTCCAGATGCCAGAATGATGTCTGTTCGTGTACTTTGGACATTGGTTGTTCGCTATGACTGGTCATTACTCCAGCTAGATATCAAGAATACTTTCCTCCACGGGGATCTTGATGAAGAAGTATATGTAATGCAACCTCCCGGATTCGTTACAAGAGAGGGTAAAGTGTCTCGACAAAAGGAAAGGGAGAGGTACTTAATAAAAGGGGGGAAATGGAACATTTTGCCGATATTAAAGCGCCATGGCCACACTATCGAGAAATGTTGGATACGTCTTCAGTCCAATGTTGCTACCTCATCTACTCCTCCACCTTTGGAGGATCATAGATCTCATAGAGCCATCTTTCTTCCCAATGAGCCCATTTTTTTTTCTTTTGAAGACGGGCGGGTTCGAAAGGCATGGTTTTGGACGGTTGGGCCCCCTACCACTAGTCCGGCTAGCTAGTGAGCGGTTCTTTCGGGCGGGAAGCAGGCCGGCACCCTTTCTCCACGTGCTAGGGTTTAACCGTTTACCACAACATCTACATACATTAACCCATTAACGGAAGCCTTCTTCTCGTGTCAGATGGCATTGAGAAGCTGCAGGGGATTAACCCTGGAGGGTTCAGCTTGCTCGCCCCCAAAGAGCATAAAGTTTATCCTGCTTTGGGCAGTCGCGAACATGATGTGGCCCACTGCGGAAGGCTCTCTATGGTCTAAAACAATCACCTCGTGCGTGGTTTGGTCGATTTACACATGTTGCTACTCAGTTCGGCATGTGTCAATCAAAGAAGAATCATTCAGTATTCTAACGATAGACATCAGCTGGGATGATACTACTGGGTATCTATGTTGACGATATTGTAATCACGGGAGACGACAACCAGAGTATTGTAGGCCTCAAAAAGTTTTTAGGAGAACAATTTCAAACCAAGAATATAGGATCATTGAACTTTTTCTTGGGCATTGAGGTCACACAGGGTAAGCGGGATATTGTAATATCTCAAAGAAAGTATGTACTGGACATACTGAATGATGCAAGCTAAGGGAGCAACCTCACATATGGATCCAGGGGCTAAGTTACTTCCAGACGAGGGGGTCCTGATGACCAATCCAAATCAGTATCGACGAGTAGTTGGAAAACTCAACTACCTGGTAGTCATGACTCGTCCGGACTTCTCTTTCGCAGTTAGTGTTGCAAGTAGATTTATGGCTTCTCCAAGAGTTCTATACTGGCAGACAATTCTCAGAATCATATGTTATCTAGTCAAAAATCCAAAAAAAGAAATTCGAATGGAGAATCATGGACACACTCGTATTGAGTGCTTTACTGATGCTGACTGGGATGCAAGTATGACAAATCGACGGTCTACGTCTAACTACTCGGTATTCATTGACGGAAACTTGGTATCGTGGAAGAGCAATAAGTAGAATGTAATAGTTCGGTCAAGTTCAGAAGTAGAGTATCGAGCCATTGCTCATGGCACAGCAGAGGTGTTATATATGAAACATCTTCTACAAGAATTGAAAGAAGAAATAGGATCGAGCACAGCAGATATGTGGTGTGATAATCAGTCTGCTATCCATATTGCTACCAATCATGTATTCATGAAAGGACGAAGCATATTGAAATCAACATCCACTGTGTCCGTGATGAGTACACAAAAGGGGTGATAAAATTTCACCATGCGAGAACCGGTGATCAGATAGCCGATATATTCACAAAACCTCTTTTGGGTCCTCGGGTTCAATTTCTATGTAACAAGCTAGACATGTTTGACATCTATGCTCCAGCTTGAGGGAGGGTGTTGAGTATATTAATAATAATAGTAGTGGACTTTAGTCCCACATTGTCTAGAACAAAAGAGAGAAGGATTAGCCTCTCCTATTTATATGTAACTCCCCTTCATTAATAAATCAACTATTATTCCACTCTACAGTTCTCACGGCACTGGTAAAATGTCATATTGTACATTTAGAGCTATTAAGGATAGACTACAAACAAAAGATAAATTGATGCACATGGGGCAATGATGGACAGTCGGTGCTTAGACAGGCTGACGAATCCTTGACTCACTTCTTGTTTAGATGTGGCTATGTAGCAGAAGTTTGGGTCCTATTGCCTATTCCATGAAGGTTGATGCAAACAAATGACTACTATTAGATATGTGCAGAAGCTAAGCAAAAAATTTGGAGTATTTTCTAGACACATTATCAATTCTACAATTTGGCATATCTAGCAGGAAAGAAATAGGAGAATTTTCAATATGGACGTTGTCAGGACACAATGGTTACTGCAGAGGATCATCAAGAGATGTTCAGGTGTTAATGGGTACTTGAATAAAAAGAGTGGGGGTCAAGGGAGAGACATTGAGTTATGTAAATTTTGGGGCAATAATCCTCAAGATGGGGTTTTCTGTCCAAGGGATAAGTCTAGTTCATCAATAAAATTTGCTTACCATTTCAATATATATATATATATATATATATATATATATATATATATATATTATATATATATATATATATATATATATAAGGGAGGAGGCTGATGGTTATGAAGCGGTAGGTTTCAGTACTCTCCAACTCCGATCTTAAATGGCCAAGACGTATCAATTACCTTGATATTGTGTATAATTGAACTAGTAGAAATGTTTAAACCAGGGGAGGCTAGGTTTGTCTTGGAAACTGATAAGGGAGAGAGTAGGAATCAAACACAGCACCCAATAGTATCGAAGATACCTCAGTTTGCTGAAGAGTAGACTGAAGAGTGCTTAAATATGAACTTTTATGCTACAGGCCTACGTAGGTGCCTTCTGTTTTATGGCCAGGATGTACCCTAAAGTGAGGCGTCCTGCTTATAATGGGAATGAAGTTGAAGGATGATGATCTGGTAATAATGATAGGATCCTTTTAATGTATGACTTCCTATTGCTAATTTCAGTGCTTTAAAGAGGTGATTCTCACTGATCAAAGAAAGGCAAGTGGAACGTAGAACAGACACGTGGAGATGACAGAAAGATTCACAGATTATGTTTGGAGGGTCTCCAGAAAGAGCTAGTGAATGCTGTGAAATAGAGATGCAAGAGGGAACTTCGTAGAGAAGATCATAGAAGTTCCTGGAACTTTTGCTATTTTAAAAAAAACGAAAGCACGAATGGAATTCAAATACAACAGAAACCAACTACGTAACCATAGCCATCAATGTAGTGTCCCGCACCCGTTGGGACGAAGCACTATGTAATAGGCTCGTGGCAAGTCAGACTCGGTCGGGAACATAGATGGCTAGTCTGACTCAGCCACTGGCATCAATAAAATCGATTTGGACGAATGATATGAGAACCCTTCCACCTAATGGATCGGTTTCTGTTGGAATAAGTCCTAGATGCAACGGACTGTGGCTTGGCGAGTGAACTCTAAATAAGGGTCCCTTCGACGGGACCGGTCTGCTGTTGGTTTTCTTGGTTTTCTGAATGGTTTTGCTGCTTGGTTTTGATGAGTGTGCTTTCCGTCAATTTCTGAATACGTCTTTGGAAATTTCGAAGGGAAAGGATCAAAGAAGAAATTCTAATATGATGTCCGTGCCATTGCAGGAGTACGCGTAAATGACGTCTAACCGTTGCGAAGCGATCTCCTACTCTCGGTGCATTTCTTTTAGGTGGGTGGTTCGGCCCCTTCTTTTCTACTCCTTTCCATCAACAAATTTCCAAATTCAACATTCGAATCGATGATGCTGATTGAATATGTCAGTGTTATAAATTTCGCTATGCGGAGACGGTGCGCCAAGGGCCCGCCTAGGCGCTGAACTAAATTATATGTGTGTGTGTGTGTGTGTGTGTGTGTGTGTGTGTCATATGTTAACAAAGCTTCTACTTGAGAAGTTGGTTAGCATATTGGGTTTAAGTAATGGGTTGTGGGTTTGGATGTCCACTGTTTGAGCAGTTCAAAAGTTTCTTCTTTTTTTCACTCTTTTCCTTTCCTTTTCCTTTTCCCTCTCTCCTTTTCCTTATGTTAACAAAACTCTTCACTTTTCCCCTCATTTTCTCTCCCTCTCCTCTCTCTCTCTCTCTCTAACCTCTCATCCCTTTTTGGGACCACCTCCATTTCTAGGGTTCCATCAGCAGCAGCAGCGGTGGCTGGGCCGGTGGTCGTAGGGTCGGCAGGGGCGGTGGCCCTTTAGCAGCACCAACAGCAGCGGTAGCGGCGGTAGCGGCGGCGGCGGCGCGGGCGAGCAGCGGCACGGGGTCCAGGTAAGTGATTTGTTTTTTTTTTCTTTGAATTTTTTTGATTTGATTTTTTTTTTTTTGAAATTTCAAATTTGATAATTGAAAATTTTGAATTTCAAATCTAATTTTTTGAAATTTTCTGTAAATTTCCAAATCTAAGGGCCGTCGAACTTGCCGAATCGGCCCGCCTAGGTGCCGCCTAGTCCAAAACCCGCCTAGGACCGCCACCTAGAGGGTTTCCGGTGCGGCCGGCCGCTTAGGCCGAAATTTAGAACATTGATATATGTTGTGCCACTAAGATAAAGAACATAGGATAACTGTATGTAAACTAGTAAAACTAGGCCTAGAGACATTAACTCTACGCCTCGCAACGAGGTAAGCGGTTTGGTTCAAAAACCGAAAAACTATTGAAAGAAGAGGACATTGAAACATTGATTCGTGGCACGGCACCTCGGAGAAATTGGTGTATGCAGGCCACCAAATCAAAACATCGGTTTGAGGAAAAGGATGAACTGTTGCGTGAGTTATGGATTATACTGCTTAAATTTTGTTTATGTCATGCACCTGTTGCGAAGTTAAACTGTTCACACATACTTGCATGGTCATGGACAACTTGTGCACAAGGTAATGTTTTCCTCGAAACGGTATCCGGGACGCTGGAACCGAATCGACCTAGGAAAAATTCTTAAGCCGTGCTTCGGCATGAGGCATTGCGAGACCTCCAGCTGGACTCACAACCCAGACTGACAGGGCGCTGACTGACAGGGCACGTCGCAATGCCATATGATAGTCTTTCATGGTGTCGATATCACCAATGACTGCATATAAGATAGATTGCATGCTCATATAGTATCTTGTGCATGTGGTAAGTATTATATATGTTTTTATACAGAGATAAGCACGACCGTGGTAAGATTTGATATGAAATTGCTTATGTTTTACTGTTTCAAATTGAGTCTTCGATATGAACTAAAATTCATATAGTTCTAAATAGCAAGACAACTTTGAATACATGCAAATCCTTAATAAGCAGTGTCGGTTTATACGAGTGGTTTCCGCTCACTAGCAAGTGTGCTAACCCCCAACTTCTCAGGTGACGAGCACGCTGCGGGAGCACGAGACTGAGCTGAAGCTGAAGAACGGAAGACGGCTCGAAGCTCTCCTAGTTTGAAGTATTTTGAAGCCTAATTCAGATCGGAGGCTTTTTGTTCAAATGTATAAAGGGACATGAATGTATGAAACGGCAAAGATTATTTCATGGCAGCTTGTCGAGAGTTTTTCTTTTGTGTTTCAAAGAATATAGCCGCAACGACATATGTAATGTAAAAATGATCTTGCACATACTTTGCAAGTTTTATCAATGAAAAGCCTATTTTCTTCCTATTCTGTGTCTTCAACTCTCTGCATTGTTTAATTTCAACTCGTTGTCTCAAAAGAATTATCAAATGCACATACTTGCCTTGTACAAGTCCAAATTAGACTTGTACGGCATCACGCCCCAGCGAGGACGATCAATTTGCCTTAAATCGATGCGAGGACGAACGATTCGGCGAATCGGGACGTGACAATCAAACACCTCACTATTGGGCTTACTGATTGTACACTTATGAGCTAGTGTAAGCACCCCAAAAATTTATATCAATAGTATCTCAGACCTTCCCTTCCACCTTCTTCCTTGAGGGAGATATCCAAGCATTTCAAATCATGAGGAAGGAAGGAAGCACTAAGTTCTTTCGTACATACCACCTTCCATTCTCCATCACACTACTAGTTGAACATATTTGTCCTACCATGTTCATTCCCTCACATTATCCTTGCAGGAAATGGATGAGATAATATAAAATGACAATCAGTGAGATGTTGACTTTGTACTCTGTCGTAAAGCATCTAATTTCTTTATTTGTACAACAAAAAACCATGTATCTAAGAACTACTGCCTCAAGCAAAGGTATTTAATGCAGAACAACTAGGGAAAGAATAATAAGCTCTTCTCAGGTCACAGCCTAGAGTTTAGTATGTGTGTTCATACATCACACACTAAGAGCCATAATCAAGCAATGCATATAAATAAGAGTTTAGTAGACAGTTTCATCATATTTCAAGAAGATAAAGATGGAACCTCATCCTCATAATTGCAAGGCTGCTGAGACACACGAACGAAACTTTTGTTAAGGGTAGTTGCATTCAGTTCTTCATTTAGAGCATCAGAATAGGACTCCATAAAGTTATCCTCTGTGTCATCATCCGCACATGGTTCGGCAATATCACTTTCATTCTCCGATGCATCTGCAAAAAAACAAAAACAAAAATTTAACATATCTAACATAGTACAAAAAATACAAGAATCATGCCCAAATTTCTATACAACTGCACATCTGTTGCTAAGGTGGAGATGTGAAAATTGTGCTTGTGTGTATGTCTGTGTCACCTAGCAGTACTACTAAAAGTAAAATAAAAGTAAAATACAATCCTGTGATAGATTAGTGACTACTAGCTAACATTTCATTGATAACATCAAGACAAGATACAACAAAAAGTCTATGATGGAAAACTCTCCCAAACTGAAAGAATGGTTAAAACTGCAATAAATCACTTTTACGGACCAAAAAGGTGAATTCCTAATTGAATCAACCTCTAAGCCAAAGTAATAAAAATAAAAAAATAAAACTCAATGGCAAGGTCTAAGAAGTAAAACTCAAACACAAAAGTAAATGTTACCACCAAGGATCTACCAACCCATGAGAAGAATTACTTGAACAAAAGAGTTATACTTGTATGTATCAAGTATTGCACACTTAATACTCCATTAGTAGAGAAAATTGTTGGTACAGCGATGGACGGACAGGATTTGCCGAATAGGTCAAGCTTTCAAATTGCTAGATACTGAACCCATGGGCAGGCAAGTTACAACTTGGCGAACTGAAAATCTTAGTAACCAAAAGAAAAGAAAAGAAAAGTGATTCATGTAGTAGCGGCGAGGGAAATGGGAGTAACCTAAACCATGAACTAAGTTGTGGAAAAGCAATACAAGCATCATGCTGCTAAGAGAAGTGGTGGAACACCACACCCTAAATGGCAAGAGTCCGGTAGCCGAAATCATCACTAGCTTACGCTCTGACCCGAGTAGAATTAGGCACGCGGAATCCCATGTGAATCAGCGCAAAGACCATTCTTCTAGATGACAGATAATGAAGTTGGTAAAACCAACCCGGGAGTGAAATACAACATGAAACACGAGTTCCCAATCCCAACTTGTGGGTTGAACCGGAGGGAGAAGGGTGCTATCGTGTCAATTAAGGATAATAGTTTCCACGATGACAACGAGAACCTTTTAGGAAGAGAAATTTAGAAAAAGACAAATTTTGTAAAAAAAATGAGATCCATAAGATAAGAGAGGAAAGAGGAATTGGATCGAGTAATAAGACACTTTATTAACTTTGGTGGATTGTATGTCTTTTATGTTTTCCATAAATTATAGGAAATTACAATATCCCATTCTTTTGGTGAAAGTGGGTCATGATTATTGCACACGTGGGTCCATGTTAAATTTGGGAACAACTTCGAGGGGACTAACTACCATAATCTAAGTTCTAAAAATATTGGGAGTTGTCGGTCCTTACCCGATTCGAACCCAACCCCTCCCCCCCCCCCCCCCAAATTTCCATCCCAGGATACAAGCTTATAAATCCTACATTTTAAAGCAATAATTGTCATCTTCAAAGGCAAGTCATTTTGGCTCTCTAGCTTCCTCTGTCATAGTCATTCAAATAGCATGCCGCATATTTCTTAACTACACGAATCCACGTCCTCCATTTAGCTTTATTGAGGACTACTTTCTTAGTATTAGCAAAACTCATATTTTAACACCTCCAGTCCCTGTCGATTTGGCTTACCATACCTGAGCATAACCTTCACTAACAATCTTATTGCTTTTAACCAGCACATTTAGCAATCTCTTAATACACATGTACAAACTATGTGCAGTGATTCACCCACATAATCTTATTCTCAATTGGATCTACCTTTCCACTATTGATTCCTTTATTTTCTAATGTTGCTCCTCATTCCCTCTCAACATTATGTATCTCTGTTTTCGTGTGAAAAAGAGAGAAAGATATGCTTTCTTTTAAAGAAAACGTTTTTATGCATAGTGAATTCCTTATTACAACTATTGCTAAGTGTGTAATTACACAAGGATTCGATTACAAAGAATAGATTATGGTGATGTGTGACGATGGAGGTCGAATCGGCGTTGATCCCCTTGCTCGAGTGTAGAAGAGAAGCTCCGTTGACGCTAGGGTGTAGAAGAGAAGGGCTTCGGGTCGCTCTCGAAGCCCGGGACGCTGTCGGACAGAATGATCTCCGGTGCTTGCATGCTCGAGCTTCTCTCCTCTTGCACGCATGTGTAACATGGCAATAGGGGGCTATTTATAGCCAAAAGTCCAAACGGTCTCCATTTGTTGGCAGAGTACATTAATGATACACATTGAGTCATGTCACGCAACTGTCATAGCATTAATTATAGACACTAAGTCTAATCATTCAGCCGTCCCACCATTAATGATAGACATTAAGTCACATCTTATGTGGTTGTACGACGTGTTGACAGCATTGATGGAAACTGGGATTTTGCATTCCAACGCCAAGGCTGTGTGTGAAGCCCATGTTTCTCTTTCTTATTAATTATTTTGTTTTATATTTTTTTATGTTTTATTATTAGTAATTGTTTGAGCCCTTTTCTTTTTAGATAACTTAAGCCCATACCTAAACCCAAGCCCAACCCGAAAACCCATTCAACCCACGTCCCCCTCCCTCCCCTAGTCCCGCGCATGAACCCCCCCCCCTCCCTCCCAACCGGATCTGGAAACCTACGGAGAGTTTAATTCAGAAAATCTTCTTCTCCACAGAGCATCCCAAACTCCAACACCTTCCCAAACTCCCCATAACTCATTCACCGCTCCTCCATTCCCGATACCGAAGCCACCCCGCACTCCCCACGACGCCCCGATCGCATCGACACCGCACTCGCCCTCTTTCCGCGCCGATCCCCGACCGGCGACCCGGCACCGCTGCTCCCCACAGCACCCGCGCGGCAGCCCCCCCCCCCTCCCCGACGCCGCTGCTCCGTGCAGCCTTCCCCCGGCCGGCAGCGCCCCTCCGGCGACCCCCCCCCGGGCCGGCAGCGCCCTCCGCGCGCCCCCGTGCGCCAGCAGCAGGCTTCCGTCGCTGTCCCGCCGTCCCACGTGTCATCGTTGCCCACGTGTTCGTGTCCGTGCCGTGTCCGTTCCGAGTCCGAGGCATCCCCTCGGTGCTCCGTCACAGCCTTTGGTAAACCCCGCAACCCTCTGTAGTTTAACAGAACTCATTTCTGTTCCTGGAATAGCTAGTTTAATTGGTTTAAATTAATTTTCTAGTTAGTTCAGTAATAATTGTTAGTATTAGTTAGGTGTTAGCATTAGTGGATAGATTAATAGTTAGTTTTCGACTACGTAAACTTGTGATTATGTCGTAGTAGGATTACTTTAACCAAAGTTTCATTAATATTCATTAATTTATTTAGCAGCAAAAGCGTATTTTTATATTATAGGCAAAATCTTATATAATTACATTTTAAGTAAAATGTGTATTTTAGTTTTTTTTTTTACCGTTAGTTTATGGGAAATGTCGTATTAACGTTAATTTCAACAATTATAGTATTTTTGCCATAATTTCATTATTACTATAAACTGATAATTAATTATATAGCAAAAGTATATTTTAATATAGGAAATGATATTTATAGGCCAAAAATCATATATTCATGTTTTTATGTAAAAAATGTTTATTTTCGTAATTTAGCCATTTTCCTGCTAACAAAGTTTATGAGAATGAAAATTAGTATGGATAGCGTATATTTTCTAATAAAATCGTAATTTTGCTAAAATGAGGTTTACGTATATTTATTATTAAAAATGATTATTCTTTGCAAAAAAAAAAGTATTAGTAAAATATTTCGTAAATGTTTATTTAGAAAATTATTAAATTAGATTTCAACTATTCCGAGTTAACGCAATATTTACTATTAAAATAATGTTCGATAAAAACCGCTATTATTTGTGATAATATTCTAAAATATATTATTTTTTCGCCATATTTACAAAATACTAAAAAAATAGTTTTTACCAAATATTACATATTTAAATTATTAGTTTCTCTAATAAGAACGACAAATGTCTATAATTAGCGTAGTTTTACGTTAGTGGTTTATTAGCCAATCTTGGTTTAAGTGCTAAAGGCAAAATATTGTTAATGTAGGTTCGGATCCCTGAACCCTAGTCGATATCCTTCTAGCTGTTGCTTTCCACGCCAAGAATACATCCAAGGCAAATTTTATATCTTTCATGTCTGTGTTTTATTTAATAATTAAATGTACTGCATCAGTAGAATCATGTATTGTAGTGACACTAATTCACGGTGGATCCCTCTCGGACTCCACATCGATGGATGGATTGATTGATTGTCTCATTGTCTCGTTGACTCATTGACTCGAAAATTGATTGGGGAGTAGTATAACATCTGTGACCAAAGCCATTGTTTACCGATTGCCTCTCTCGCGCTAACCCCTACCACACAGGGGGTTGAACCGTATCGTATACTATCGTTTTGGCCAGAATGCTAGTATACATATTGCCTCTATCCAGCCGGTCACAGATTCTGTTATATACTCAAAACACTATTGTAGAATTGCATCATTGTAGTTCCTGAGAATATTGCATGCTGTCTTTTTACTATTATTTAGCAAAATATATAATTCTTTTAAACTGTCTTGCAATTCATTTATTATTATTTTAGAATGTTAGATGTGGAAATATATTCTTGCTCCGTCCTGACTGGAGACCAACATTTTTAGGTGACTGCGACAGCGAGGATCACGCCTTTAGCTCTTTCTACAGACCTGGTCCGAACCCTGAAGAAGTAGCTGAACCCGACCAGGCAGCCCCAGAGTTTTAGTTGTACCTTGATTTAGTTATTTCCCTTTGTTGCAATAAAGACCATGTAATGATTGAATGCTTGTTTTGTTTGCATTTCTCATTTCAGACCAGTTTCCAGATTAATAAAATGTTATTTCTTTCCGCTTTAGTTTTGTCTGCTTGTGTTCACTGCTTGATACAGCTTACTGTCGCAGTCTCACAACGGTGCAGGTTGGGCATGATCCGACTTGACCCATTATATTGGGATCGGATCGTAACATGTTTTTAGTGGTGGTCCATGCAGGTCAGTTCTGTAAATTGGTCTAGTCAACTTAGTCTAGACCAGCATGCAGTCATGTAACTTAACCTAGGTCTAGATGAGACTTTAGGAAAACAGACTCTAAAAACACCTAGATTATATTCACCATGTTACAATATAGGGCCGAAATTATCTATTAAATATCTAGTTTTGCTTGCTTATAGTCCTATAGGCTACCTAGCTTATGTTTGTACCCAAACCTTTCAGAAGATGGCGAAAAGGAAGACGACTCGCTCTGGGCCTGCTGACGAAGAGGTTTCTTCCTCCGGGAATACCCTACTCAGGCTCAATCAGACCCCTCTCCGGTGCAGCCAACTACCCGTCCTCGTGCTGCACGGACTCCCCGTGCCGCATACACCTTCACTGTGCAAGCAGCTGCACCGATTCCCCCGAGACCCACATTTACAATTGTTGACGCGAATCCTCTAGCTGCTCCACCAGTGCCAGTGGACCTCTCCAAGCTTGTAGGCCTGCTACGATGAGTACTTGAGGCCCAGAGGGCTCAAGCAGAAGCAAATCGCGAACAAACCGCGATCATGAGGGAGGACGTGGAGAATGTCCATAATGTCGCCATAGCAGCGCTAGACTCCTCACAGACGAAACCGAGGCCTGTCAAGGTAAGATAAGTGAAATTGATAAGTTTTATGTTTCATTGGAAAAATATAATTCTGACTGGCAGTCTATTATCCAGGAGAAAGTTGGAGACATTGAAAGTTTCAAGAAGATGGATCCGCAGCCTTTCAAGGGAACTGAAGGCCTCATATACGTGGACGAATGGCTGGATGACATGGAGTGACTCCTCAACGTTGCTCGAATCCCACCCGGCCTTATGGTAGAGGCTGTAGCTCTACAGCTTCGGAATCTGGCCAGCATATGGTACAAGAACGAGCCCAGATTCCAGACTGGAGGAACCTCCTGGCCTTCCTTCAAGAAGCAGTTTAAGAGGAAGTTCTTCCCAGAAGCTGCCCTAGAAGCCATGGAAAGACAATTTAATGACTTGAAGCAAGGAGATCGTACCATAGAAGAGTACGCAGCCGAGTTCAACCGGCTCGGTAGGTTTGCACCCCGCTTGGTAGCAGACCCGATGAAGCGTGCCTAGAAGTTCCGGCAAGGACTGCAGGAAGAAATCCGCACCATGGTTGTCGCCAATGGAGCAAGGACGTACGACAAGATGCTGAAGGTGGCCCAAGATGTGGAGGCCAGTTCGCCTACTCGAACCAAGAGAGAGCACCCAGGATCCAGCAGCAACCACCAGGACAACTTCAAGAGGCCCAACAACAACAACAGGTCCTCTCACCAGCAACAGCAGCACAGAGCACCCCAGCAGAACCAATCGAAGACAACCAACTGCACCTACTGCAAGAGGCCCAGGCACACAGCGGAGATCTGTAGGAAGAAACTGGGACACTGCCTTACTTGTGGGTCTGCCACCCACCAGGTCAGGGACTGTCCTACTGCATTCAACAGAGCTGGAGCTGGACAGCAGAAGGGTTCACTACCTACCCAGCAGCAGCGCTACAACCAGCACAGGACCGGACAAGCTTTTGCCTTGGACGTTGAGGAGCCAGAAGCAGAGCTAGAACCTAAAGGAGATGTCATCGCAGGTGCCATTTTATTACATTCACACCCGGCTTTAGCTTTATTTGATTATGGAGCATCACACAGTTTTATATCATCGAATTTCATTGCTGCATACCATATAGATGTAGGGTGTAGTAAGATGATTTGTAGAGTGATGACCGGAGGGGGACCTATCCCCATTACAGACACTTGCACATGTCCCATCACCATCTCAGGTCATACCTTCCTAGCACCCCTTCTAGTTATGTCTCTCCCTAACTACGATGTAGTGTTGGGAATGGACTAGCTGAGCAAGCAACACGCCCTGATAGACTGTCATCGGGGTTGTGTTATCTTTAGTCCACCTGGAGGACCCGAGTTTGAGGTAGCTCGAGCACCAGAGAGCATGGGGTGTGTCTCCTACACCTCCATCACAGAAGATTCCGGACCACCTCATCCCCTGATAGCATAATTCCTAGATGTCTTCCCCGACAACCTACCCGGATTACCCCATGATCGAGACGTGGAGTTCACTATCGATCTAGTACCTGGCTCTTCCCCTATTTCACAGAGAAGCTACAGAGTCAACCCCAAGGAGGCTAAGGAAATGAAGGACCAGATTGATGAACTCAAGGTCCAGGGATTTATCAGAGATGGAGATTCACCCTGGGGATCACTAGTTTTGTTCGTGCCCAAGAAGGATAGAACCATACAGATGTGCATAGATTATCAGACATTGAACAACATCACCATCAAGAACAAGTACCCTCTTCCTAGGATCGATGACCTTTTCGATCAGCTGAGTGGAACGAAGGTTTTCTCGAAGATCGACCTCAGGTCAGGATATCACCAGGTCAAAGTACGGGAGGAGGATATTCCGAAGACGGCATTCAACACTAAGTATGGACAATATGAATTCTTGGTCATGCCCTTCGGACTTACTAATGCCCCAGCTGTGTTCATGAATCTCATGAACAAGGTCTTCTATGAGTACCTGGACCAGTTTGTCGTTGTCTTCATCGATGGCATTCTGATCTACTCAAAGACCTAGGAAGAGCATGAGAAGCACTTGCGGATAGTCTTAGAGACTTTGAGGAAGGAGAAGCTATGTGGTAAGTTGTCCAAGTGTGAATTTTTCTTAGATAAAGTGGATTTTCTTAGACATGTTGTCACAGGAGAAGGGGTATTTGTGGACCCCAACTAGATAGCAGCAGTATAATCTTGGACAACCCCCAGCTCAGTTGCAGAGATCAGAAGCTTCTTAGGCTTGGCAGGATATTACAGGAAGTTCGTGAAAGACTTCGCAAGGATTGCTGAGCCTATGACGAAGCTAACCAGGAAGAACGAAGAGTTTGTTTGGACCGAAGTATGCCAGGCGTCATTTGAGGAACTGAAGAGAAGGTTGACAACAACACCCATTTTGACGCTACCATCAGGATCAGGTGGATTCTCTATCTAGATCGACGCTTCAGGCAAAGGATTGGGTTGTGTGCTACAACAACACGGGAAGGTAATTGTATATGCTTCCCGGCAAATACGAAATCATGAGAAGACCGACGCATGACTTGGAGCTAGCAACAATCATCTTCGCCCTGAAGCTCAAAGGCGGTGGTTGGAGCTTATGAAGGACTTCTATATCAATTTGCAGTACCATCTGGGTAAGGCTAATGTCGTTGCTGATGCGCTTAGCAGGTACCCGATGGCTATGTTTTTAACGAAAAACCGCCATCTGCTAGAAGACATGGAGAAGCTCAGGCTGGAGATTGTGCTACCAGAAGAAATCATGTTGAGGCTTGGGAAAGAAGCAATTGTACCAGGCGTGGACTCGCTTATGATGCAACTACAAGTACAGTCCAGTCTAATCAGCAGAGTCAAGGAGACTCAGTTCCAAGATGAGATATTGTGCAAGTTGAGAGATCGAGTATTAGCTGGAACACTTGAAGGATTTTCCATAGCTGGAGATGGAGCTTTGAGGCATGGCACGAGGCTTTGCGTGCCTACTGTCGAACTGAGGAACGAGCTGATGAATGAGGCACGTCGCAGCATTCTATACGCCCAGGAGCGAACAAGATGTACAAGGACATGAGGACACAAGTATGGTGGTTTGGAATGAAGCGAGACGTAACAGAATTCGTCTCCAGGTGCTTGATTTGCCAGCAGGTGGAGGCAGATTATCAGAAACCAGCAGGTTTGTTACAACTGCTTTCCATTCCGGAGTGGAAATGGGAACATATAACCATAGATTTTGTAACAGGATTACCCAGATCCCAAGGAGGGAAGGATGCTATATGGGTAATTGTGGACAGACTGACCAAGTCTGCCCATTCCATTACTTTCAAGGTTGGTTTATCCACCGAAAGGCTAGCAACTCTCTATATGCAAAATATATACCGGCTTCATGGAGTTCCAGTCAGTATTGTATCCGACAGGGATACCCGGTTCATCTCGCATTACTGGAAGAGCCTGCAGGAAAGCTTGGGCACACAGCTAAAGTTTAGCACGGCGTACCACCCGCAGACCGACGGCCAGTCCGAAAGGACTATTCAGACGCTTGAGGATATGTTGAGATCATGCGTCCTACAGTTTGGAGGATCTTGGGAAGATCATCTACACCTGGTAGAGTTCTCCTACAACAATAGCTATCAGCCCAGCATTCAGATGACACCGTTTGAGGCGTTATATGGACGTCGTTGCCGCACTCCACTAGCATGGGACGACGTTGGTGATCGAGTCATGTTGGCTATGCAGTTAAAAACTGTTACATATCGGTTATATAACCGATATATAACAGTATCGGTTCGAAACCGATTTTTTTGGGAAAATGGGTAAAATATCGGTACCGGTATTATCACAGTTAGGTTTAGTGAAAACACAAAGGGGTGCGGGAGAGAGAAAAAAAACCAATATATTACAGTTAGGTTTAGTTAAGTCACTGATATATTGGATTTGAGACTAATGAATGATTAATAGATGTTAAAACTTGAAAGTTGAATTTGGATCTTTTTTGTTTTCATATTAATTGAACCGTTTTGAAGTGGTACTTTTTATATTATAATGTTGATTTGGATATGAACTATTTAGTTTTAATGCTTTAAGAAACTGTTCTTGCATATTTTATAATAGATAACTATTAAGTGTGTTGTTCATATATAAAAATTGTGTTAAAAATACAAATCGATATTTACCGTTATAAATCCGATATATCAGTGATATATCAATAACTCTACTGGACCGTTATCATGAAAAAACCGTTTTTAACTTCATAGCATGTTGGGGCCATAGATAGTTACAGATGCAGCTGAGAAGATGAAGATGATCAGAGAGACGCTAAAGATTGCACAAGACCGCCAAAAGCATTGGACGGACAGCAGGCGTCGAATCTTGGAGTTTGAGGCCGGAGATCAGGTATTTGTCAGAATATCACCTACCTGAGGCACAATCAGATTCGGTCAAACTAGGAAGCTGAGTCCCCGCTATATTGGTCCGTTTGAGGCACTGACCAGGATTGGAGAAGTAGCATACAAAGTGGCTCTACCACCCAGTCTCGAAGGCGTGTACAACGTCTTCCACGTATCGCATCTGAGGCATTACGTACCGGACCCGAGCCACGTGGTGGATCATTCAGAACTGGAAGTTGGACCCAGCCTCACCGTGCCAGAGCAACCAGTGGAAATCATAGACCGCATGGAGAAGAGACTGAGACGTGCAGTGATCCCACTAGTCAAGATAGCTTGGTGTCAGCATTCCCCAAGCGAGGCTACCTGGGAGAGGGGACGAGATGAGGGAGAAGTATCCTCATCTTTTCAAGGTATGTTCTAAACCCTCTTTTATTATTGGTTGAAATTTCGAGGACGAAATTTTCTAAGTAGGGAAAGTTGTGAAACCCATGTTTCTCTTTGTTATTAATTATTTTGCATTATATTTTTTATGTTTTATTATTAGTAATTGTTTGAGCCCTTTTCTTTTTAGATAACTTAAGCCCATACCCAAATCCAAGCCCAACTGGAAAACCTATTCAACCCACGTCCCCCTCTCCCTAGTCCCGCGCGTGAAAACCTCCCCACCCCCAACCGGATCTGGAAACCCACGGAGAGTTTAATTCAGAAACTCGTCTTCTCCACAGGGCATCCCAAACTCCACCTTCCCAAACTCCCCATAACTCTTTCACCGGTCCTCCATTTCCGATACCGAAGCCATCCCCACACTCCCTGCGACGCCCCGATCGCATCGACACCGCACTTGCCCTCTTTCCGCGCCGATCCCCGATCCCCGACTGGCGACCCGGCATTGCTACTCCCCGCAGCACCTACGTGGCTGCCGCCCCCGGCGCCGCTGCTCCCCGCAGCCCTCCGCGTGGCCTTCCCCGGCCGGCAGCGCCCCTCCGGCGACCCCCTCGGCAGGCAGCACCTTCCGCACGGCTTCCCCCAGCCGGCAGCGCCCTCCGCTCGCCCCCGTACGCCAACAGCAGGCTTCCATCGTTATCCCGCCGTCCCGCGTGTCGCCGTTGCCCGTGTGTTCGTGTCCGTGCCGTATCCGTGCGCGTTCCGAGTCCGAGGCATCCCCTCGGTGCTCCGTCACAGCCTTTGGTAAACCCCGCAACCCTCTGTAGTTTACCAGAACCCATTTCTGTTCCTGAAATAGCTAGTTTAATTGGTTTAAATTAATTTCCTAATTAGTTCGGTAATAATTGTTAGTATTAGTTAGGTGTTAGCATTAGTGGATAGATTAATGGTTAGTTTTCGACTACATAAAATTGTGATTATGCCGTAGTAGGATTACTTTAACCAAAGTTCCATTATTATTCATTAATTTATAATTTAGCAGCAAAGGCGTATTTTTATATTATAGACAACCTTATATAATTACGTTTTAAGTAAAATGTGTATTTTAGTTTTTTTTTTTTACCGTTAGTTTATGGAAAATATCGTATTAACGTTAATTTCAACAATTATAGTATTTTTGCCATAATTTTATTATTACTATAAACTGATAAATTTTAGTATCAAAATAATTAATTATATAGCAAAAGTATATTTTAATATAGGAAATGGTATTTATAGACCAAAAACTATATATTCATGTTTTTAGCAAGGTTCACAGTATCGGTATCGGTATCGGAATCGGTATCGGACTATTCCTACGAGTATTGGTATCGACGATATCGGTAGTATCGGCAGTTTCGGATCGGAGTATCGAATTTTTTGGTATCGGAAAAAAATAATTATTAATAAATTATTTACATTTAAAAACATATATTTTATACATTTAGGCGTAATTTAAGTATTTTTAGTGTTATTTCGTAATACTTTTGAAATTAAATAACATTGTAATCACCCTTAGCTATTGGTTTACATATAATAGATTGATTTTCTTCTTTTACATGTTTTTACAATTATTATGCTTTAAACCCTTGATGATTTGTCTTTTTCGTTTAATTTTCTTTGGCGAATTGACCGGAAAAGAGACCCTCAATGTTGGTATCGGTAAGTATCGGGTATCGGTCGGTATCGGATCGGGACATGCCAAACCGTATCGGTATCGGCCGTATCGGATCGGTATCGGCCGATACTTTAAACCATGGTTTTTAGGTAAAAAAATATTTATTTTCGTAATTTAGCCATTTTCTGCTAATAAAGTTTATGGGAATGAAAATTAGTATGGATAGTGTATATTTTCTAATAAAATTGTAATTTTGCTAAAATGAGGTTTTACATATATTTATTATTAATAATGATTATTCTTTGCAAAAGAAAAGTATTAGTAAAATATTTACTAAATATTTATTTAGAAAATTATTAAATTAGATTTCAACTATTCCGAGTTTCCAAATATTACATATTTAAATTATTAGTTTCTCTAATAAGAATGGCAAATGTCTATAATTAGCGTAGTTTTACGTTAGTGGTTTATTAGCCAATCCTGGTTTAAGTGCTAAGGACATAATATTGTTAATGTAGGTTCGGATCCCTGAACCCTAGCCGATACCCTTCTAGTTGTTGCTTTCCACGTCGAGGATACACCCAAGGCAAGTTTCATATCTTTCATGTATGTGTTTTATTTAATAATTAAATATACTGCATCAGTAGAATCATGTATTGTAGTGACACTGATTCACGGTGGATCCCTCTCGGACTCCACATCGATCGATGGATTGATTAATTGTCTCATTGACTCATTGACTCGAAAATTGATTGGGGGAGTAGTATAACATCTGTGACCAAAGTTATTGTTTACTGATTGCCTTTCTCGCGCTAACCCCTACCGCACAAGGGGTTGAACCGTACCGTATACTATCGTTTTGGCCAGAATGCTAGCATACATATTGCCTCTATCCAGCCGGTCACATATTCTATTATATACCCAAAACACTATTGTAGAATTGCATCATTGTAGTTCCTGAGAATATTGCATATTGTCTTTTTACTATTATTTAGCAAAATATATAATGCTTTTAAACTGTCTTGCAATTCATTTATTATTATTTTAGAATGTTAGATGTGAAAATATGTTCTTGCTTCCTCCTGACTGGAGACCAACATTTTTAGGTGACTGCGACGGCGAGGATCACGCCTTTAGCTCTTTCTACGGACCTGGTCCAAACCTTGACGAGGTAGCTGAACCCGACCAGGGAGCCCCAGAGTTTTAGTTGTATCTTGATTTAGTTATTTCCCTTTGTTGCAATAAAGACCATGTAATGATTGAATGCTTGTTTTGTTTGCATTTCTCATTTCAGACCAGTTTCCAGATTAATAAAATGTTATTTCTTTCCGCTTTAGTTTTGTCTGCTTGTGTTCACTGCTTGATATAGTTTACTGCCGTCGTCTCACAACGGTGCAGGCTGGGCATGATCCGACTGGACCCATTATATTGGGATCGGGTCGTGACACTGTGCCCGCTTGAGTATAGCTTCCAACGGTCGGTTATCTCCGCTAGAGCTTAGCCTCCAGTGACTGGGGAGTCCCCGCTGGAGCTTAGCCTCTAGCATCTGAGCCCTCGCTAGAATTTAGACTCCAGCGGATGGGAGTGACCCTTCTCTTCTAGCAGCTAGAGAGGGTTTGACCAATACCCTACTGTTCTTCTTACAGGCTCTAGCATAGTTCATAGTTTTTTATGGACCTACAATCTCAACCATGTAATTTTTTGGGCAAGCTGTTTCTTGAATAATAAACCAGGATAGTATTACAGCCATCTTAAAAGGTTTTCCCATCAGCTTCATAGAAATTAATAACATTATACAATCACATAATACTCCGGAAGCACTTTTCCTCCTTTTTCCGGAAGCACTTTACACTTCAACCATCACTCGTCCTTTTTTTCATGCTCTGGACAATCTCCTTCTAGCTCTCTGATTCATGAAGGCTCGTCTTCTAAGAAAAAGATACGACAGTTTTTGGTATCGCTTGGCCGTCTATTCAGTTTTTCACTCGTCAATTCTCATAACCTTATTAAAAATACATTATGTTCTGTATTCGTGCTACCAGTACTTCATATACTGGTGCTTATTTTAATATAATACACACAATGTTGTTATTGTGGAATATCCTAATTTTTTTCAAAGTTGACGTATTACCATGTATCCATGTATGATCTCATGTTGCCAGATCCATAACCCTTTTAGAACAGACTTAATTGGGAGGAAGGCAGCAAAACATACCAAAATCCATTTCCGAAGATGTAGAACCTTCCTCCAACTCAGCATCCGGATGATTCTCGTGATATATAGGTCCAAGCACAGATTCCATATCTTTGATGAACTGACCAACATCAACATCCACTGCACTCGAGTTCCTAAAAAGAAAGAAAAAATTATGTGGAATCGGGTCTCAATTCAAGCTATATATTAAATATGTGTTTTGACTTACAGAATAAGCATAAGATGAAGGTCTGCAAAAAATTGTAGAGAAGATAAATTGCAATGCTCACAGATTTACTCTTAGGCTTTTATATATATAAATATAAAATCACACATATGTAAGCAGGAGTATCAGTGATTTAAATTCAAGTGGGGTTTTACAGAACCAATTTAGTGTACCAGTTCCACGCCTAGTTCCAACAAGAACAAATACTTGTTCCTGAACCAAACTCTATATTTTTGGAATAGGATTCGGGTTTGGGATTAAATCAAATTATATGTGCATTTGACAAACATGTTAGCTAATTAAGAAACAATAGAGATCATATGATTTTCATTCTACCTCTTCTTAGTTTCCTTTCTAAAATTTTCAACTGATGAAGGGACATCTCTAAAGGCCTAAATGAATCAGAACTGGACTGTAATAGATAGGTTTTAACTGCAATGAAGTAAGCATACACAAGAAGATATGTATCATAGTTCTCAGTATCAGCCGAAGAAGGGTCCAATATCAATACTCTGAACTGCGATATGTATCAAATATTAGATAATCAGGTTTGGATCATTAAATATACTTCAGCAAATCTAATTAGGAATGGATCAACTTATAGATCCAACCAGGGGTGATCCACCTGGATATGGATATATTATTTTGGATTTGACCATATTTAGATCCGGAATTAATTCTGTTAATGCATTCAGATCCATATACATATCCGGATCAAGATTCCATTTAATTTCTGGTCCGGATCTGAATATAAGTTTTTAAATTATATTAGTTGAAATTCAGGGAGAGCTCTTAATTTATTAATATGAATAAAAAATGAGAAGCTTGTGTAACACCCACGAACTCCAGTGATTTTATTTCCTCGAAATTCGTGTCGGCACGATTATTAACATAATTTATTTGTTTTGTTTTTATTATTTATTAGATTTTTCAAATTCTTTTAGTTCTTTAACTTAAAATTTCCTAGTTAAATGTCCTAATCCTAAATTTTAACTCTAATCAATTCACTAATCCTCCCTACCAAACCCTCCTACCTAATAACTTTCTTGATCATCATTAACATTTTTTAAAAGTTTAAATTTGAATGTTTTACATAAACACCATTCTCATTTCCAATATTACAATTGGAAGGGGGCATGTGGCAAATCCTAATGTACTCATCCATTAAGTCATGGTGAGGCATGGCCCACTTTGTTCATGACTTGAACATAAACAAAAGAAGAGAAGAAGACACGAACGAAACAAGAAACAATAGAGGAACAAGTAAGAAAAAGGGGAGCAGCACTACCACCCGCCGGAGGCAACCGTCAGAGGTCGACGGACAGTAGCCCAAGGAGAGAGAGAGAGAGAGAGAGAGAGAGAGAGAAGAAGGAAAGAAAGAAAAGGAAGGGGGAATGAGGAGGAAGAGAAGAAGATGGAGGAGGAAGAAGGGGGTTCTTCTTCACCATTTTAGGCAAGCCCCAATCCTCTTTTTGAATTTTGATTGCTTTTTCTATCAATTCAATTCAATTGTATTCATTGCAATTTCAATTCCATTGTAATCCCTATATTAAATTAAATTGTGTGCTAAAGTATGAACGTTCAATGTCAATTTTTGAATCTAAATTAGATGTATGGTCATGTTGTTGTTAATCTAAAAAGTATGATTGATCTAGGAATAATTGTTAATTTAGGTTTCAGATTTTAAACTCAGCATGTTGAGATTTTTTTTTTAGGCTTATTGAGTACATTTTGGATTGTAAATCAATATAGCCTACTATCAGTATCCTATACAGTTAGTTTTAGGTCTCGCATTGGGTCAAAAATTGGTGTTTTGGAGACCAACTAACCATTTGTTCAAAAAATTCAGCGTGTATCTAGTCGAAATTAGTGTGTGTGTATGTTAGGAAACCTATTACACTCAGTGTTCTAAATTTCGCCCAATTCGGGCGCCTAGGCGCCGCCTAGGCGCTAGGCGTCGGTAATCCGAGGCGAAAACCCTTATTTCGGTTCAGGAAATCGCTACGCGCCGAAAATCGGCCCAAATCGGTCCAATTCGGAAAAAATGGGAAAAATCGGTCAATTCGGTCTGTGCGTTTCAGGCGGGCGGTTCGGCCCAATTCGGGCGGTTCAATAATTATGAACCCGGTTCACTAAGTATAAAGAAGAAAAAAAAAAAAAAACCTAATCACTGATTCACTCCATCGATTAGGTTCCCCCTTTCCCTTCCCCGTTCCTGTTGGGAAAACCCTAATATTCAGCAGCTTCCATCGACTTCATCTCCAGCTTACGTCGACTTCGACTTCGACTTCTCCAGGTAAGGTACTTCGACCTCATCTCACTTCGACTACTTCGATTACTTCGATTTCGATTTTCGACTCACTTCGATTACTTCGATTTCTACAGCCGAAGTGAAGGGCCGTTCAGGCTCACGTCTACAGCCGAGCCGTTCGACTTCGACTCACGTCGACTTCGACTCACGTCTACAGCCGAGCCGTTCGACTTCGACTCACGTCGACTTCTTCAGGTCAGTATCTGCACTATTTGTATATTTTTCCCCTAAAAAATAAAAATAAAAAAAAATAAAAAAAAAATCGGCGCCTAGGCGGCGCCTAGGCGCCCTAGGCGCTGTGCGGACCCTCGCCCCGCCGATTCCGACTACCGAAATTTATAACACTGATTACACTAGTTCATTACCAAATAATACAAGTGCTTAGGGAGTGGAGATCCAAAATTGTACTTTCAGTTTAATCTAAGCATATTTATTTTAATTCAGTATATACGCCATTTTGAATGAGCCATTATCAACCATTCCGAGACTTAAACCATTCAGAGACCTTTAAGTGATTGTCGGGACTATAGAATAGTTTTAAGGCTTAATTGCAACTTGAGTGTATCTAGTCGGACGCTATGTCGTTACAGGCGACGCCTAGGCGCGCCTAAGCGGCCTAGGCGTCTAGGTTGAGGGGAGGACACCTCGACCAGGAGAAATTATCTCTGTGTCTGGCGATGGACGCCTAGGCGGACGCCTAGGGTCGACCAGGGAAAGTGAGAGGCGGAGAAGGCGTCTTAATATCTTATATTGTTATAAGTACATACAAATTTATCAACTGTTCATGTTAATGTTAATTGTGTATATTAGTTATCAACTATTCTTGACAAATCAATTGTTCTTTTATACTGTTATATTGTTGCTGCTTAATATCTTATACTTTTACAAGTACATAAATTATACATAAGTACATAACTACACTATCTGCTATATTGCATTTTTTTCTTGTACATAATCATCTATGACCTAGGCGGACGCCTAGACGAGGCGGGTAGGCTGTCGTCTCGCCTCGCCTAGCGCCGACGTCAAGGGACACTAGACAGACGCCTATGCAAGCATCGGACGGACACCGGCCGCCTAGTGCTTAGGTGACCGCCTAGGCTGACTTTTATTACAACGGACTTGTGTCGTTTATTAACCAGATGAAAAAAGGTGCAATGAAAAGAAAAGTAATGATGCTTACCAAGAATGCTAGACTCACAACTAAATTTAGATAATGCTAATTGTGTAACATATTATGTATGGAAGATAATGGATGATACCAAAGTCTCATATCCCACTGAATGGAAGGAACAACCACTAACATACTAGACAGATGATCTACGTAGTAAAGGCTATTTTTTTTCATGCCCCACTAATTTGTTGATCCATCAAAAGGTCTTATATCATAAAATGATATGGATAAAATGTTATTAATAACTAGAAGCATGTGTAAACTAACGAATAGACAATAAGTTATGACGCATGGATGGAACAAAGAGTCTCCTTTTCAAAGGTAAAGATTTAAAGACTCGTCAGCCATAGAAATGAATTTGTGAAGGCTAGAAGCAAGATTTAAGGTTCCGCCATGAGACATGGTTCGAGGCACCGGAATCAACAACCCGCGAATGAGAATGAAAAAGAAGAGAGATACATGATAGAGTGGAAAGATTGGCAGGAGATACAAAGGAGAGGAGTCGACACAACTGACCCCACTCATAATTGGAACAGAGCATCTGGTCACAAGGTAAAGAAGGCATAGGATCAGATACATGTCTGACAGTGAGTATATTATCAGAACCATTCTTCTCCGACACCAACTCTCGTGGTGTTAGTTCCCCACAATAGAAACAATGTACACCCAAGGTTCTAAACGGCAGTAGACATGTGCATGGCAGGGAGGCCGAGGGTCCTTATACATTTTAGACATTTTTTTACTATTTTATCCCTTTTTCATAATATGCATATTTTAAAGATATGTTATGCATAACTTAGTTGTGAAAAAGGTTCGCAGTATCGATATCGGAATCGGTATCTATGAGTATCGGTATCAGCGGTATCGATAGTATCAGCGGTTTCGGATCGGAGTATCGATTTTTTTGGTATCGAAAAACAAATAATTATTAATAGATTATTAACATTTAAAATATATATATTTTTATATATTTAGGCATAATTTTAAGTATTTCCAATGTTATTTCTTAATAGTTTTGAAATTAAATGAAATAGTAGTCACCATTACCAATTGGTTTACATGCAATAGATCAATTTTCTTCTTTTATATGCTTTTACAACCTTACTATGCTTCAAATCCATGTTGATTTGGTTTTTTCGTTCAATTTTCTTTGCCAAGTTGATCGGAAAAGAGACCCTCAATGTCAGTATCGGTATCGGTCGATATCAGATCGGGACATGCCAAACCGTATCGGTATCAGCCGTATCGGATCGATATCGGCCGATACTTTAAACTATGTTAAACAAAATTTATGAACTTTTAGTGATGCAAAAGTGAACTATATGTCCATAATGCTTACAGAACTATTTTGCTAAAACATCTAGTCATGTATTGCTCCCGCCTACGTTGTTAAACCTGAACTATATGTCCATAATGCTTACAGAAATATTTTGCTAAAACATCTAGTCATGTATTGCTCCCACCTACGCTGTTAAACCTCTGTTACTTGTCTACTCTACCGCCAACGGCAAAAGCGATGCGGAGAGCGACCGCCTCGTGCATAGGCACCGTATACACGAATATGGCCGTCTGCGACCTCGAGCAGATAAAGGAGGACGCACACGAGTAACTCCTCGACCTTCGGAGAAAGAATCACTAGACTGAAAGAGACCACAACGGCCACGGTCACCAGTAGCAAGGGCAGTCGATAAGGACTCACCAGAGCTGGAGGAAGAGGTAAACACATGATAAACCATCAAGATGCTAGTCGGCGAAGGAACGCTATGTCGAAAGAGAACGAGTAAACGGACGCCCTCAAAAGAAAATGGTAACCGAGCCAAGAGAAGAATGCCAACAAAGATCTCTTGTTGTTGGCGAGTAACAGTAAGATTGGAGATCGGCTGAAAGACATTCCACTGTTCAAGAAGGCCACTGTAGAGGGCACCATAGTCTTGCAAATCTTCTCCAGGTGTGGTCGTATTGAAGGTGTGAGAGATGTCATAAAATTTCAAAAAATTGTCTTCAGACAAGCACAAAGACTAATGATGCGTTCAAATTTTCCTGGCGTTTCTAGGGACATAATAGAGTTATTGCAACTAGCATCCATAGAGTTAAACCAAACAATTCTCTTGTTGTCATTCTGAAACCAAACAATTCAATAGTCTCCAGTGGTGACTCTGTCAAGTGATGATGGAGGCTTTTGTTGTTTAAAATCTTTCTACAGCATTGAACCATTGCAAGTAATTTTTTGCATTGAAGAGAGATCGTAGTGAATCGTAAATATGTCTGAAAGTCGACTGAAGAGGAAGAAGAATCATCATGAACATCGTTGTCGTCGTCGGAGGCCATAATCAAGGGCGCACAGCTTCAGCACAGCAAAAATTATTGTCAAACTCACCAAAAGGAAAGAGATCAACGACAAAAGAGCACCTTGTCAAAGTAGAACACTTTCAAATACGAGAACCAGGCGAAAGACCTCAAGCAAGCCCAAAATTGAGCCAGCATTACAGATTAAGGATGGATAAACTAGGGAGGGGCTTAAAGAAAGTGTTGTACCTTCGTCATACACATCGGTTGTAGCCTCGTCATAGGCTTTGGTAGTAGCCTCGCTGTAAAGGGGCATCTTAGCCTGTAGAAGACTACATTGTTAGCTCTGCGGGAGCTGGTGTTGGATTTAGCTCCGCTGAAGGAGTTAGCTCCGCCAGATGCTATTTTAAACCTGACATCGTTGTAGGTTGATTCCAAAGTATTAGCTATGTCAGAAGCTATGTTAGCTTCGTCAAAAGTTGTAGTAGCTTTGTGGAAGCTAATTCAGAGCTGGTTCCCAAATTCAGCCACAGAAGTTGCTATGACCAGAGCTTAGGGGGCTTTGCAAGGAAGGTTAGGCTGCGTCAAGATTGGAAGGGTGGCTAGCAGGGCTAGAGGAGGGAGAGGGAGGGGGAGGGGGGACTGGTGGGGCTAGGGGGAAGAAAAAAATGGAGTTAGGGTTCTCTCCAATTTGCATAACTCAGATATCACGCAATTCATAAAGAGCTCTTAATTTATTGATGTGAATAAAACATAAGAACCTTTGATATATTTATAAGAACTCAAGTCATGATATCCTCCTTTAGGCCCGACGATGTGGGGCTAAAGGAAGGTATACAAGAATATTTTAAATGACATTAATATATCAATAATAATATTATGCAATTTTACTATTAGACGCATGACTGAACCTATTATACTCATATTATATATCAATATTCAAACATAGCATACTTAATTAGTTCATGACTGATCCTGTATGAAGTCATCTCCTCTTAAGAACCCAAACTTATGTTCCTCTTATATCCAATTCGAAGTCATATTCAGTTTACATCCATCTTCGCCCCTTATATATGATTTTGTATTTGTATTTGCTACCCATATCAATATATTCTTATATCCAATCGGGATCCAAAATCTTTTTCTTTTTTCAACGAATATAGTTATCAACTTTTTTCCGCGCAATATCTTATATGTATTTGTTATTAGAAAACAATGGATATGGTAATACCCAAGATCTGGTACTACCCATATTCGATCCATAGCCACTCCAAATGCAACCTAATCCAAAGATTACAAACAACAACATGAGTTTGAATTATGTTTTTAAGATATCAGGCCCCGTAATCTATACAATATGTAACTATGCACTGATTAGTTTTTAAATGCCTTTAGTTTTCACCCTTCTGCAACTTGCTATCATTGTCCATCTTTTGCTCATTCTTCTAACTTAAAACCTTTTTTGCAGTATAATAGCCTGATACCATTAACATATAACTGTTAAGATACAGTCAGGGCTGGTACTAAGTCTAGGGCGAATCCGGAAATTGTGCCTTCCTTATCCACCTTTAACTATTATTAAAAAATAGTTCTTTTAATTTTTACATTAAAGGTGGACCTTCTTATTCACTTGTTCTTTTTTCAGAAAATTATTGGGTTCAGTTTGTTACAAAACGATTAGTCTTACTAGGCCTGGGCTACTTTAGGAATAAACGGGCATCACAGAATTGGGGGCCTTGGGCGGTCGCCCAGCCCGCCCCTGCTATGGGCGGGCCTCGATATAGTTCTCCCCTCATTTCATCAAATCATAAATGAAGATAGTACCTAACTCCTTATTTTAATAGAATTACAACAATATATAACACCTTTATAGAAAGCGCCTTAAAATAATAATAAAATACCTAACAAAAAAAAACAAAAACAAAATCTCTCAAACACCTGGTGTGTGCCTCATCGCAAGCTGGCCAAGCCTGATAAGGCACAAACGGTAGCATGGTGCTGATGCTAGCATGCCTCATGGGTGCAGATGCTGACGCGGGCATCATTGCATATATCAATGCTGGCTCAGATGCAGCCATGCAGGTGCGGGCGTCGGCTGTCAATCGCACCTCCACAGTTGCTTCGGTATCGGTCGGGGTATAGGACCCCTTTGTCAGTGTAGGGTGCTCCTAGATCCCCTTCTCCGACGCTGATCAACGTCCACTGCCAACTGAAGAAGGGGGCAGGAGAGAGAGGGTAAGGTGTCCTACTCTACCATGCGAAAGATCCTCTTTTGCCTCTAGTCCACCAACATAGGTGACACCCTGGAAGAAAGAAGGGTTGGGAGAAAGAAAACATGATGGATTTTGTTTCTGTTCTACAGGCAAAAACTTTCCAAATTAGTCACGTGCAAACTACGATAAGATGATGGTTTGAGAGACTTTCCAAATTAGTCACGTGCAAACTACGATAAGACGATGGTTTGAGAATTTGCATAATCATGTACATGTATATACAGATTCTATGGTTTAACCGACATTCTTGATTTTGTCTGACTTGATGATCCTCGGGCATAGCCCTAAATGAACTCTAACTAATGCCAATAGTAACCTTACTTTACCCAAGCCAACCCTATGTTACCTCATCCAGCCTAAACATGAGCCTATCGCCACATGGATAGCAACTTGGGCCGATCAAATAGTTAATGAACCAAACCAGTCCAACCGAACCCAAATGGCAAATTAATTCTCTCTGAACATAAAAAGGAGCGGCAACTGCAAAGAAATTTTGGATGGTATTAGAATAAACCAAAAGGTAGTGGCTAATACGTCTGAAAGTTAATTGTGCATGAGAAGATTCAAGATTGTATAGGCTGTGGAAGAGTGAAAATTTTGTACTCAAA
Source organism: Iris pallida (assembly GCA_029216955.1). Classification (NCBI taxonomy): domain Eukaryota; kingdom Viridiplantae; phylum Streptophyta; class Magnoliopsida; order Asparagales; family Iridaceae; genus Iris; species Iris pallida. Next base: position 561,516 of record JANAVB010033216.1, on the reverse strand, counting down.
AACAAAAGTGATTTGTGATTCAGCTATGAATTTGTGGTGCATTTCACTAGATCTAACAGCAACCATCCAATCAATTTGTATTCAAGCATATCCTAGCCTAGGTTATCTGAATTGTCCAAAGATCCTCCCTTGATCCAAGTAATGCAAGTAGACATTACATGTACATGGAGTTGTAATAAATTTGAAAGGATTCGCCTTAGGAAATTAGTATAGTGTGGGTCTCTACATAAATTAGAAAGAAACATATGGTGAACATAAATTAAATTCAACTTTTTTTATTTAAAATAAGTACATAATTATATATTATACTATTATTTTAGCACCACATGCATAGCATGGGCATTGAACTAGCAGACTACATACCATTTCTGTAATGGGCTGGGGTTCCGATGACATAAGAGAGTAATTATACCAAACATGAAACTCAAAATTCCTCGTCTCTCTTTCACTTCCATTTAGTATATCGTCGAACCAAATAATTGGTGAAACTGTGGTACTTGTGACATTCATGAGAAGCCACTGTTATCAATTGGCATTTGTTTACTTTGTGAAATTGATGCTTATATTAATGAAAACAGTAGCCACTTTCCTGGGCCTTAAAGGTGTTATTTTAACTGTGACCAGTGAAAATAAGTAAAAACTAGTAGCATCTTAGAGAAGGATGCCAAAGCGGTCAAGAATACTTTGATAGATGTCATAACAGTCTCCATTCTGAACTAGCATAATAGATTTCCAAATATTTGTAAGTAAGTTTTATATTGTGAGTAACTAAAAGAACCTGTTTTCAGGAACCTCTGCACCTTCGAAGCTTGAAAGTTTTTGGACAAAAGCTTGCATAGATTCAGCAACAGCCTTGAAATTATTTGCACCAAATTTATTGCTTGTGCTTTGTTTCCTTGATTTCTGTTGTTTACTGCGCTCAAACTCGTAATCCTCCATTTCTTTTTGTCTGTCTGAAATGACTGAATTGAGCTCATCTTCTCCCTCGTACAACCAGGAATCGTTATCTGAAGGAGGAAGATCCTTCCCCTCAAAATCATTGATGGAGTATTCTAAAGAAAGAATCTCATCTATTTTCCTAACCGGGGCACTTAGCATGTCCCTACAACCAAAAAAATTAAAGATTACAATAGGGGAGTATAACCATCATCATTTGGAATCTCTATCACTAAGAGAATAAAGAAACTATTATCTTAAGGAAGTATGAATAAGATATGCCCATGAAGCATATTACAAAGCACTATTGCAATACGGAAGTCAATTAGCAAGCAGCTTTGTTTTTTGCTAATATTGAATCAATAGTCAAAATAATGACACTGAGCTTGTAAGAAAGATTAGCTGGTATGGGGAAGATGATAGAACCAAATAAATGTTGAAATACTATTCATTACACTCCATGTCAACATCATCACCATCCAAGCTTCTCCGACCAGAATGGGAATGGCTATGGAGCATAAGAAAGCTCCATGAAAGAATTGATAAAAGGTTTTATGACCGTTTGTCAAACTAATATCAACCTTCTATGTTGGTGCCATAAATTCCTAGTAAGGTCATTATGAGCATGAGGACCATGCCATAAAGCCTAGGCAGCTAGTGACCTATCTGTTGGCTATGCAAATAATAAATATAGATTTATTATTACACTGCATGTAGTCAAATGATAAAGATGGTACCATCGCATACACTGGAATCCTGAAGATTACAAACTTGTGGCCATAACTAAAGAGCCTTCTTAGAGGAAAATCATTTTTCAAAATCACTAAATTACTGTCATAGCAACAATCAATTCGAAACATCTTATGTCAGGAAGAATTGCTCCCTTCAAAGCGTAAGGCAACAAGTACCTCACTTTTTATGTAAAGCCTCCAATATAATTTACTGTATTTGATCACTCAAATGTCAATCCGTAAACCTATTAAGAGTGACACACAGGACATCCATTATGGCTTGAAAAAGGTTGTAAGAGTTTGTGCCTCTAGGAAGCTCGTATTTAAAAGCTTAGCAGAACAGCTTGCCATGATTCTTTGAAAGCACAAGGACCCTTAAAACAATCATCTAAAGTTTTTGCCTGAACTAAAATTAATTGAGAGTGGTCGCAGTAAATGTAATTTACCTTAAAATGAACAGGAGTGAGAATTGTTGGACTTGATTATACAAGTTTGCTTCTTTTGTCTGTTTTGGTTATATACCCATCCCTACTTCCCTGGTACTGTAAATTACATACTAATTAGCACCTTTTTAATGGCCACACCTTCCTCAATAATCTATTTGCCTCTGAACATCCTTTTAATGGCCAGACCTTCCTCATAATCTATTTCCCTCTGAACAAGACTTTGACAACAAAGGTGTGAACCTTAATCTTGAGGGCAACAGTGTAAGTGGAAGTAATTCTAAGTAGAGGCTTCCAAACTCAAGAAAACTCTCTGCTTTCCACCAGATAGTAGTTCTTAAATTAAGGCTCCCACCTGTTCATCTTACCATTAAGTGAAGCTCACGTGATTATCCATTATTCCTGCACATCAATCAGTGCCGACCATACCAACATGCATGTGCATTGTTGCATCCATCACCTCCTTTAATTGAACTGTATAAGCCACCCAACAGTACAACTGCTACTGCATATTACTGCCACCTAGGCAGGATCCATCACCATAGCCAACCTGGGTCCATTTTCACAATCAGTTCAGCTATGTCTATATGGGTCAAAGCAGATGGTTGCAGTCATCTGGATCTGGATGTGCATCTGGATTGAATCACAATAAATGAGGCTTTATTCAAGTGTCTTTGTTCTAGAAGCAAAGATGTTGAGCTGAGAACAAAGCTTCATGGAAGTATTTCTGGCAGCATATAATACGAAGCTGGGATGAACCTACAAGCCTACATCTTCTGAACTGTGAATGCAGGAATATATGGAGTGTCGAGCAACAAAGGTGACAAGCATAGGATGAAACAGTTTCGCCTAAAGTAAGGCGGAAAGCCTCGTTCACTTTCCTGTCCTCTTTAATCTGTCATGCAATAACTTATCTTACAAATCAATTTCTAAAAGATCATAAGAGCAGAAATTATTGTTTGAATCCCACTACTTCCTCAAAGCTTCTCCCTAATTAGTTGCCACAAGCAAAAAAAACACTAAATTTTTACTCATGTCGTTTATAAGTTAGAACCTTTTCAAGAGAATACCGTGTTCACACAAGACAACCATCAAGTGAGGAGTGAATTTTGATACTTCAACAAAAATTAAAGCGTTGCTTAAAGTGAAAACACTGTGATGCTTCTCTCTCCTGTATTTGTAGACATCAAAAAATGCAGGCAAGCATACAGCAGTTAACCATGACAGCATTATAAGCAAGCTGTGTCGAATAAAAGAAACTAAGCAAAAAAAAACAAATAAATACCTTGTCCGCGAAAAAGTAGAACTCTTTCTATAATACTCCATCGCCCCGTCCACGATCCTCCGATATTCTGACGACCCCGGCAGGACCCCTTGGAAGCACCCGCTGCTCTCCAAGCTCCTCAAGAAGGCCTCCCATGTCTCCCCCTTCCCTTCCTCCCCCTCCCTCTTCCTCTCCCCGTACATCATCTCGAACCCGCATGCGATCTTCATCCCCAGCTCCGCCTCCTCGAACCCCGCCTCCCCTGCCGCCGGCATCGGGTAGCACCTCGGCGCCGCAAACTTCTGCCTCACAAGCTGAGCGTACATCGCCCTCGACATCGTCACGGGGACCACCACCGTCTCCCCTCCCGCCAAGAACCTCTCCATCTTCGCGGCCAGCTTCATCGAGTCGACATCCCTGTCGTAGAACCCCTGCACCGCAAGGGAAATCAGGCTCGGCTCGTGCTTCAGGACCTGCGCCACCGGCAGGGGGAGCCTAGCCCTAACCGTGTGCATGTTGGCCAGGGCCCTCTCCGGGTAGCCGGCGATGCGGCTCTCGATGGCGGACTGGATGGGCTCGGACGCGACAGTGTTGGATTTGCCGGCGGAGAGGATGGCGAGGGCTTGTTCGAGGGAAGGGGGGTCCTGGGAGAGGGTTTTGGGGATTATGTGGATTCGGCCGCCGCGGAGGAAGACGCGGTTGGGGCTCTGGTCCGGGGAGAGCCAGCGGGGGAGGCGGTAGGCGGCCTCGATGAGGAGGAAGTCGCCGTCGGAGTCGTGGAGCTGGATGGAGAGGGAGTGGTCGAGGGAGGAGAGGGAGAGGAGGAGGGAGACGACGAGCCACTCGTCGTCGAGGTTGTCGCCGAAGCGGACGTGGCCGTGGAGGCGGGGGACGGGGGAGAGCGATGGGGAGAGGAGGAAGGGGTCGCGGTGCCAGATGAAGGTTGGGGGGAGGAGGGAGGAGAGGTGGGAGAGGATGCGGAGGTGGAGGGAGTGGAGGAAGGAGGTGGGGGAGGTGCCGGAGGAGGGGAGGTCGGGGTAGATGGAGTAGAAGACGGTGTCTTCGGGGGTGGAGAGGGGTTGTTGGGGAGGGAAAGGGGAGGAGGAGGAAGGAGGGATGCTCATGTTTGGGGTTGGGGACAACAAAACCCTGCTTTAGAACGGTGAATAAAGGGGTGAAGGGCAAGGGCAAGGGCAAGGGCTAGGTTCCAAACTGTAGTGGATTAATCTAGAGGGGTGTAGTAGCGTCTCATTCTATTTTGAATTGACCAGTTTATTCGAATCTGATCCATTTATATATTTGACCCATGAGTCCATCTACTAAAATTTGTTTGAATATCCACTGTTCCATTCAACAATTGCCACATATAAAACTAAAAATCACTATATTTTTTATTTTCAATGAAATTATGTCCATCTACACAAATTTTAACCACTAAAATTCACATAGACGCTTGACATGGGGCCGACGGAGTTCGAGCCTCCCAACCGTAAGAACGTATAAATGTGTGTGTGCGAATCAAAATATATATAAAAAAGGGTCGAATCTTCTTTGTGAAATAACATGTAAGGAGGCAATGAACTAGTGGGAAAGAATGGTGAGGAATGATGAAGCTAAACATGAAAATCAAATGCGATGAAGGTGAGACGAATGGCTCCAACAGTAGTGTAATGCTGAAAAAATGACAATCTTGAGTGTTTAACAAGAGCGATGAAGTCTTCATAAAGGGTTTTGATTAATCATTATAGCAATAGTTGATCTTGACAAGGATGAGGACTCTACCTATATTGCTCTTCATAGTTCATCTCTTTTTTATATTTTTGCTTCTTCCATTTCTTCTAACTATAGTGATTCTAGATAGGAAATGAATGGAAAGATGGAATATGTAGTGTCCTGACCCAACATCGTGCCACGTTCCTCGTTCTGTCACGACCCGCACCCGGTTTTCGGATACGAGTCGTGTCCAAGCCAGCCTACGCCGCAGAGTCGGCGGTAGAACGCTGTCAAGCCCGCAATGCTCAAATAAAACAATATTGCTCATTCACATTTCTAGATTTATTACAACATTTACAAGAATTATATTTAAAGAAAATACAAGACTTTACATTTAATGGAATTTATACAACTGCTTCTATTTCTAGGTTTGGCCTCAGCATACCCAACTCTTTCCAGTGCTAAGAATGATCGCGGCTAAACCTGAAAAATGTTGGTTATCCAGTCAGGATTGGAACAAGTACACAAACCAACGACAATGCAAAACATAACAGAATTAACAAGACATGAAAATAGCATATGGAATATGAAAGGTAGTAAGAAAACTGATGACATAGCACGATAGAGAAATAACAAGGAAAAACTAATAAAAGACATCTATCTAGGTGGTGTGAAATATCTGTTTCGACATGTGAACGGCTAGGGGGTAAATCCGGCATCTACACGTGCCGTGTGCAGATGCTATTGTTCACGAATAGACATCTTGGGATATTTTCTGGGTAGTCCACATGCCTACTAAGATATTTCCCCTCCCGACTACTCCGTGTGACGAGCGTGTCAACAAGCAGCAAGATATATGTATAGACATGAAATAAAAAGACTACTATGAATCGTAAAGCAATCAGAAAGTGCACTTGCCTGAGGTCCTTAGCTGGAGAAACCAATAATAACATACCACTAGATGAGCCACAATCAGTCAACACATGTAGAAGTCTCCGTATGCTGAAATAAACAGTACCAACGTTCTCAGAATAGTCAAATTAGCTAGAATTGCCTGTCCTTAAGTCCAATTCTGTACACAGGGGCAAAACGATAATTTCGGGCAAAAACGATGTCCGTCGTTGGACCCGCTTTCCACCGAAAAGCGTGCCAGAGTCAACGGTCTCTAAAGTCGTCAAACTACATGTCTACGGATCCAGTTTTTCGATACGAACCCAACCGTATGTCCAGAGTTGGATTCCGGCGGGCCGTGCACAAAATCGCCCGTTGAGTGGAACCGTGGGGCCCGCAAAACGGTAATTTTGTCAACGGTCTCAGAATTGGACCAAACTTGGCATACAGGACCAGAAAAACGATACGGTTCTGTTGGCGCAAGTTTCGTCTCGATATGATGAACGTGCACAAAGTAATTGGAGAATTTGCAACGTGCACGATACGGGGAATTTTGACGGATACGTATCAAATTCGTCGCGCACACGCGACCAATTTGAATTCCGTCAAAGCCCACACGACCACAAAGCCGACACGCAGCTTTTGATGCTTTCGGTTCGCGACCACGTTGCCCGGAATGGCGGGACGGACGTGGTATCGAACAATTTTCAATATTCTTCTATTTTGAAAACAGGTTTTTGGTCATTTTTAGACGTCGATTTCTCGACGCTTGGTCAATCACTTTGACTTCTGTGAAGTGGGTTGCAGAGCCGTATAGGTTCTCTAGGACTGTTCTTAAATAATTTCCTAAAACTGTCGATAGACTGACGGGATTTCGCCTTCCAAAACGGTGTTAAAACCCAAACAACTGTTCTGTTTTTTGACAGATTTACGCCAGTTTTGGCATCGATTTCCTGGTCGATCTACCATGTTTATATACAAAGTATTTGAAGGGATGTGAAGACATACATGTTGACTTCATACCTGAGGAGGAAGATCGCGAAACGATCAATCGATCGTTTCGAAATCGCGCTGCGAAGTGGCTTGCTCGACCCTTGCTACAGCTGCTGCGTTGTCATCTTTACATGCGCGCGCGCACGGATTTGGCTGTAGTTGGCCGGCCTGTGGCCGCGCACGGTGGCACAACGGTGGGGGAGGGTCGCCCAGCCAGCGGGGTAGCGTGGCACTGCTCGAAGAGATTAGGGTTTGCCTCTTTTCGATCGAACAGAGCAGCGTTTAATACTGCTCGGTTTTAACTACTAGGGCCTGTCCTCTCGGGTTTAGGGGTGAGGGTCGGGCTGCTCTGGCAGCTGGGCTTTGTGGGAGCTCTGTTGGGGAAGCCTGGATCGGCTGGGCCACTTGGTTTGGGATGGGTTGGAGGGTGTTGGGGCTCACGGGCTGGGAAGGATTGGGCTCGGAATTAGCTTGGGCTTGGGCCACTCTTATTCTTCTTCTTATTTTATTAAGCCTCATATATTTACATATCCTTATATATATATATTCATATATATATACTCACATACATTTATACATGGTAGTATTTAAATTTATAAATACATTCACATACATATATCCAATATTTATTTATATATACATACGCACGTATATATACACATATATACGCCTAAATATATATATTTATTTATATATGCATATACACATACATTTATCTACCTATATATATATATATATATATATATATATATATATATATATATATATATATACCTTTATATACATATATTTATATATAAATATAAATACACACCCATACACTATTTTATATTTATATATACGCATACATTTATTTTAATATATATATATATATATATATATATATATATATATATATATATATATATATATATATATATATATATATTCATACACTCATATATTTATATACACATATACAATATTCATTCTTTTGATAAGGAATAAATTATTAATAAATAATAATAATAAATAGTTTATTCTCCACAACCATAATAAAATGATAATAATAATACTAATAATAATAATAATAGTAACAAAATTCAATAAACCCGTAATGGCATATATACCATTTAGGCACAGTCTAATCATCCTAAAATGTACATGGCCTATTTATTCAATTATCCTTGAATATCATTAATGTTAATATCTATAATATTATTAATAAAATATATAAAACATGCATTAAATCATCAAACTGAAATACGACACAATCATACCCGCAATATATCCACATGAACGTTTTTGGACGGGTCGCATGACTCCATGGGCTCGGTTCGGGTCCAGTCCAGACTGGTTTGGTACAACCGGTCTCCCGAAAACTCAATAATATAATTAACTAATAAATCAAATCTTCGATACGGGTTAAGTCGCAACTTGGCCTGGTTTTCTTAGTTAGGTCGTCACTATGGCTCGGCCTTCCCCTACCATGGCTAAACACTAGTCAAAGCACGTCATTGCACTATCCGTGCCATTATTCCTAGTCGTCTGGTACTTCAAAACTCAATCATGGCTAAAATCATCCACCGTAACAATTAACTAAATAATTACTTATAATAATCTAAAATTACCATTTAAATAAAAATAAATAAAATAAAAATATTTTAAAATTCCGGGAAGGGAGGCTACAAATCTACCCACCTTAAAATAATTTCGTCCTCGAAATTCTAATTTCTAATTATTTCTAAAAATTCAAAAGGAAGTCTACTATTATCTAAATCTCTTTAAATTTAATTCCTCAAATTAGTTTACAACCTTCCCCTAGCAATTTTGTAACTACAAAATCTCGAGGACTTCTACCCACCTTAGGTCACACTACTCCCTTGAAACACAGATCACCAAAATCATATAATCTTCTACTTGTGACCCATAATTCTGCCAATAGATATCTAGGCGTATGGTATCTAGGATCCTCTCCTATCTATCAGTTACGAGTTTTCGTCTTTCCAATTAGTGAAAGGCAAAAATAATAAAGAGCTCAAGAGAGATGTCACTGAATACAATTACGTGATTCAAGGGCGAAGGTATAATTCAAACAAAATTGTCAAAGCAGTCGTGGATGAGATCCTAGAGACATCTATATCTCAATCCACGTAGGGTAATTAGATAAAAGCGAACCAAATGCATCATGGTTGATCAGACCGTAATACAATGATTCTGATTAGACGATATGTTAGCGGGCGTCCCCAATAGACATATGTCTTGAATCAAACTCGATAAAAGAGTAAGCTTGCAAAACTAGGTTGTGATAGCAGCATTGGTCAAGATAGTCAAAATATAAGTAGGCGAGATTTTTGGAAAGGAGGCACAAGTAATTCGAGTTTTATAAGAATCAAAATCTAACTCGAAATTTATAAACAAATAATAGAATCAGAAATTATAAACTAACACCTTACAGCAAAAGAGAATTTTAAAATAGGTAATTCTAACTTATGATATAAGATTTATATCTAATAAAGCAAAAGAAATTTAAACAGTTCATCAAGGTTAAAACTTTAATTCTAGGTAAGCCTAACATAGCAAGCGAATAGTATATCCACATGGGGTCATATCAAGGTAAGAATGTACCTATAGGGTTCTAGCAAGCAATCAAAAAAATTCTAAATTGTATGGCCTATCTAGCATCCTTAACTACCCAACGGTCAATTTGAACAAGGGACTCCTAGTCCTGGTCATTGTCTTAAATCATTTTAATCCTAGTTTGTGAATGAGCAATTTCTAGCCGCAGGCTCGCAATAGTACGACTATTTTTATAGAATTATTATTATATTTTTTTATAAAATATTCTAATATTTTCCTAGTTATTAAATAGCTTAGTAAATAATTAAATAATTTTCTTATATATAATAAAACTAGCAAGTACATATTATTTATTAGTATTTGCTTGCAAAAATTTTACTAAAAATACTTTATATGTTATTCATTGAGTTTTAGAATTTTTAGGATTTTTATTATATTTTTAGTGCATATATGTATATATATATATATATATATATATATATATATATATATATATATATATATATATATATATATATATATATATATATATATATAATGTCCATTTCTTTGGGCCCCTAGCACCGGACCATGGCCACCCAGCGACTACCCAGTCGTCCGTGCCCGGGAGGGGGCTCGAACTTGGGACCTCCCCCAAGTGAGCCCCCTCTCATAACCACATGAGCTAGGAGGCTTGGACAATATATATAAAGAATATATATATATATATATATATATATATATATATATATATATATATATATATAAGTAAAAATAAAAAAATGAACCAGAGAACTCGCGAGATCTGCCAATATCTCACGAGTCAAATATAGGCAGTTCACCCGCTGCCAAAGGCATATACTCGGATGAGTATATATCACAACAGCTATCGGATGGAGGGATTTTTTAGGGATTAAATCTTATAAATCCTTATAAAATCTACACGAATTTAAACTTAACCTAATCCTCTCCCCAGTCTACTAAAATTCCTATCAAATTCCTATGTAAATCAGTGGAAAATCCGATTCGAAATAGAGGAAAAACTCTGGTATATAAACCCTCGAAAAACTTTCTTGGTTCGACTCCCATTATCAAAAACCACCTCTTTCCCTAACCCTTCAACTCCAGAGCAGCCCCGACGACCTCGTGCGTCCTCCCGACCGCTTGCACACTGTCGTCGATTGCCGGAGAGCCGCTACGACCGTCGGACCCGACCAAAACAGAGAGGACTCTGTTCTCAACCCGCAGTCCAGGTACCCATGTTCATCATCCATTTTCTTCTTCATCTTGTGGTCAATCCCATACCAATTGGTTCATCGTAAACAAAACATATACCGCTACAAGACATGTCAAACAGTTCAAATTTAGATGCCCTAAAACTTCAAAAAATCGAATCAAAATCTCGACAAAAAATAACGTTCATACACTCTGTGTACAACAGTTTTGATACTGTTTTTGGAGGCAGATATTGGCCCAGACTGTAGAATTTTCAAAAACTAATTAAATATAGTCCTAGACAACATATAGGGCTTCAATTCTTTTTACAGAAGTCGATTTCGTCGACTGTACGTCGAAAATTCACTTCCCAAACTTGACAAAAATATATTTTCAAAATAATAAAATATTTAGAAAAAAATTTGATACGGCGTGCGCTCCGACAAACCGGGCGACGTGGTTAAGAACTTAAAGCTTCAAAAGGTGCATATCGACTTCGCAGACGTTTGGGATTCGACGTAACTCGATTTCGCTGTGTGTGTGCACGACGAAATCGAAGTGTATCGGTCGAGATACCCCGTATCAGCCTCTTTGCAAACTAGCCTACAACTTTATGCACGTTCATCATCTCAAGATAAAACTTTTGCCACTGGACTCGTGCCGTTTTTCTAGTCATGTGAGCCAATTTTGGTCAGATTCTGAGAAGGTCGACCATAACGCTATTTTGGCGGGCCCACGACCCGATCCAACGGACGAAATTGTGCACGGATTACCGAAATCCAACTTGGGACATACAGTTGAGTTCATATCATCAAACCGGACCCATAGAATATAATTTGATGATTATAGAGCCCGTAGGCATTGGCACGTTTTTCAGTGCAAAGAGGGTCCAACGGTAGATACCGATTTGGTCCGAAATTAAGATTTTGCCCCTGTATCCAGAATTTGACTTATGGGTAGGCAATATTAGACATTCCTTTTATGCCAAAAATATTCATGATGTTTATTTCAACATTCGAAGACGTTTGCGGGAGTTGACTTTCATTGTTCGTTGTTTCTAACGATCTGAGTGACTGGACATTTCTATTTCTGCACACCACCTCCAGGTAAGATATCTTGCCACTATATAATTGTCCATTTTATGTTATTTAATTTTTTTTTGTTATTTTATTTTATTTTATTTATTTATATACTGCATGTTTTTATTACACTGTGCGTCCAAGTCATACTTGGGTGCGAGCGACTACATTAGTCGTTTTATGGCTTTTCTTTATTTTATGCATAACGCCTTACTACTAGATGACCACCCACTAAAATGAGATATTGGTATATCTCATATGGCCTTGACACTTGCTTATTCACGATTTGTGAGTCAGATGTAGGATACAGACTTGCATAGTCGGCTGGCCATCGATACGTACGAGACGTGCGACGGTTAGGGTATAACTGCCAATAGATTTGGCATGATTAGTAGACTTGGCATTTATTAGAGGTTCATATGAGTCATGGAGATGACATTGTTAGGCATGGGGTGGGAAGAACAGTTTCTTAACGTATGGGCCATTATTACACTTTTCCTTGCTGTAACCCGGAAGCTCTACTGGAGATACGGTGTGAGATTACCCTCTCAGGTTGGCCACTGACATTTATAGAATGTTATGCTCTTAGACCCTTGGTGCCCAAGTGGGGACTATGTCGATCCCATTTACAGCAGAATGCCCTTGCGTTGGAGGTTTGTTCTTAACTACATAGTCACAGTAGAATGGTTAGGCACCCTATTGCATGCATCCTTTATCCTATTTCACAGTTTATATATCATGTTGTTTTCTTGTATCTTGTTATATTCCTCTAAGGACCTGGTGAACTCTCCAGGCTTAGATGACCAGGACTTTTCCCAGGAGTACGACTCTGTACTGGTCCATCTTTCTCAGTCGATGAGGTCTTGCCTTCCGAGATCTAGTTTATTAGTCATGACTTGCTACATTGTAGTTGACATCTTTTATTTCATTTTATTTTATTTTAGGAGGTCGGACTCCAGTTATCTCAGACTATTTTTTATAGTTGTTTGGTAGTGAATTTGTTTCCACACGACTATATATATCTTTTAACTCTTTTATTTTATTATTCTGGACAATTGCTTTATTCTTAGTGTTCTGTGGATGAGATATAGTTTATCTGTGATTGGCATATGATTTATTATTTACAGCTTATGTATGTGTACGAGGATTCTACATATTGGAGTAGTCTTCGTATGCATGCAGCTGACATATTTCGTATGCCTTGTCCTACGTATATTGGGACTGGGGCATTACATATTTTTGTGGTGGCCCATGCAGGTCTTCGAAAATATAATCACGGCTAACTAATCTCATGCACAAAATAAAAGAAAAAGATATTGTAGAATCAAATATGAAATGTCATTATACAAGTTGCTGGATGGAGAGAAATTCACTACCAGCATGAAACTAGAAAGTAGAAAATAATAAAACAAGGAATACAAGTAGCCAATGTGATCCAAGAGCATGTTATTTTTGATAGGAAAGAGAAGATCACGATCTTGGCTTGAACTCCTGTGAAAGTTGTCACGATCCGCATCCGGATATACGGGTACAAATACGTGGGCCACGTCCAGCCTACGCCGCAATATTGGTGGTAGAGCGCTGTCAAGTACCCGATACTAACTACAACATCTAAAAGATCCATAACTATAAAGGTACTCATATCACATCACAAAAGCTAAGGAAGATAAGACAAGAAATAATAACAATATCACTAGAACAACTAGAATCTACAAGGATCATATAAGACAAGAATGAAACAGAAGAAAAACAATAAAAAAACTAAATAACTACCAGACCTAGCACTCATGGGAGACAACTCACGGTGAAAGAATATCGAATCTGCCTCAGCTAGCAACATCCTGTAGTCCAATAATGAGGCGCAACAACTCCTAAAATATTGTCAACGTATCCAGTCAGGATGGAAACGAGTACATAAACTAATAGCAGTTCCATATGAATTGACAAATTCTATAAGAGACAATTATAATGAAATACAAGATGATATATCAAGACTGTATGTAAAACATGATATATAAACTGGAAATCATGTCAGGGTGTAAAGTACAGAAAAGTAGAACAGTATATGAATATCTGATGTATAATGTAAACATAAATAGTGCCTTGAGATATTATAGCATTATGTGATCGGCTTGGGTCAAGATCAGGCTATTCCATTTGGCCCGGCTATCACAGAAAAATCTCAAAAAGGGTCAAGCCGGCCAATATGGAAAGTGAGCACAAGAAATATAAGATCTCGCTACACCCTACGTGCAATGAGGATGACGCAAGCACAAGAATAGTGACATGGGGGTATTGATCACATAACCTATAATAACTCTCCATCCCCGAATAGTATAATGGATCCGGATATGTCATGTCATGATGCGAGATTCTCTAATAGGGTAGCAAATTCCCTTAGGAATCGGCATCTATACAAGTACAAGAAAAACAAGATCAAACAATGTACCAATATACCATGGTAACCCAGGAATGACATCTCATGACAGGATCCGACGTATACTAGTCCGTGTACCATCGTGTCGAAAATCAAGTAAAACACTACAACTGAATCGGATATAGCAAATATTAAGACAATGAAAACTATCAGAGAATGTACTCGCCTGCTGTCTTGAGCAATAAGTGAGGGTCGATGCTTGAACCAACGACACAAGGACCTAAAGATAAAATATGCAAGAGCTGATCAGGGTTTAAAAGACATGATATGAAATCTAGGTCAAACTGGGTCAAACTAAGACAAACTGGGTCAAATGTTAACTTACAGTTGACTTCTGGTCAACTAGTCAACCCTGTATGGTCAACTCTAGTCCACTCTAGGTCAAACTAGGCCAAAGCTAGTCTCTATAATCATCCACATAGACAACTGGTCAATTTTTGTGATATAAAATCACTGGAATCGACGGATCTCAATTTCGATGCACGGATCTCAAAATACGAACCAAAAAGAGAAGGATTATAACAAATGGTGATAGATAGGGAAAAAGTCTACAGATGTTGTCGAATGATGAAATAAACATTACCAACATTTCCAGAATGGTCAAAATAGCTAGAATACCCTACCCATAAGTCCAATTTGGACACAGGGGAAAAAAAGATAATTTCGAGTCAAAACGGTGTCCGTGTCGGACCCACTTTGTACCAAAAAATGTGCTAGAATAAAAGTCCTCAAAACCTAACAAAATATATGTTCACGAATCCAGAATGACGATACGAACTCAACGTTATATCCGAAATTGGATTCCGATGAGCCGATCTCAAAATGGCCCGTTGACCCGAATATTGGAATTCGATTTGCACGGAAATACGTATCGGAGCCAATGTCCACAAGGCTGAGCAAATTATATGTCAACGAGTCCAGAATGACGATACGAACTCGACGGTATATCCAAAATTGGATTTCGATGAGCCGATCTCAAAATGGTCTGTTGACTCGAACTGTGGGGCCCGCCTTCACTACAACAAAAAATCTTTTTAATGACGGCTAAAAAGCGTCATTAATGACAAACCATGACATTTTTTCCAAAGCAACCGTTATGAAAATGGGTGTTATAAATGTTTTTTAAAAGCGTCATAAAAAAAATCGTCATGAATAGTTTCTATAAAAGCGTTATGAATATTTAATATATAGTGCACAATTCAGGACTTTTGTAAAACGTTATGAATAGATAATATGTATAGGCTCAATGCAGCACATTTATAACACTTTATACTATTCAAATTAGCATATTTATAACGCACTATACTGCACATTATATATTACATTCCAAAAACTTAACATTATATATCACCATCTTTATTACATTTCTCAAAATAGAGTACATATCAACATCTTCATTACATTCTCAAAATAGAATATCCAAATACATATATATATATATATTTACAACTACCAAAATTGTTCACATCAAAACTTGGCCACATAACCAATAATCATGAAAGATCAACGACAGCCGGAACACCAGTGAAATCCTGAGAAAAAGAGAAGACAACCAAATCAGTTCATATAATTATCAGGCCTAAAAATCAAATCTAATCATGAAATATCAAGAGAAAGGAGTAAAACAAACTAGGTCATGATAGGAATCAGGTATTTGTCCCATATCTGGAGCAAGCTTGACAGAATAATCCCTTAGAAAAGAGTTTTCATGAAAATGGGAACAATCATAACATTATATAGAAACCATAAAAAACTATTGCAGAGATTTTGCAAGAAAAAAACCAATTCCAACGACGCCAATGCCTTTAAAAGGGAAAAAATAGAACAATATCCTGAAGGAATGAGGACGTTTCGATTTCCTTCACCGTCTATCAAAACAAACACAATATAAAGGTATAGTTGGGGAAAGAAGCTAGCAACAGAACAGTTATCCTGCGTCCCAGCAACAACCACAATATAAAGGTACATTTTACAGATGATTATGTTTCATGTGTTCAATGGTTCAAGAACATCATTAATGAGACCAAATTAATTTAATTAGAGCAAATTGGCCTCTATATATGCACCACCAAATAATGAATACCAATTTTTGACAAAAAAATTAATTACTAGTTATTTGCAAACTAGCACACATCTTTGATTATCTAGTTTCACCACCAGGCATATCAAGATCAAGGATATGCCTAAGACTGGCATACCACTAAAGTTTACAGGAATTGCAACATTATTACTTATGATGCCCACATTAGACGTATGTAACTTTCCATCAATTGGCTAATCTTACAAGTTTTTGTTGTGAATTGAAGTTTTAATGTTTTTATTTCCTTGTTTGATGCAGGTGTATTGGTTTCCGATACTAGTAGAAATATAAATTAGACTGAAGATAACTTGTTGAAGTGTGATCAGAACTAAGTTGTTGGCTTACATGTAAATATCTATTTATTTCAGAGGGAGCAAATTCTCTTACTCTCTCTCTCTCTCTCTCTCTCTATATATATATATATATATATATATATATATATATATATATATAGACACAGATCCACAGATCCAACAAGTCCCACAGGGGGAGCCCTACGAAAGTCCCACCACCGCGATGGGGTTCTGCAGACAGGACTCCCAATCCGCTTTTTTCGTGTCTTGATAAAAATAGTCAACATTGAATCTCTCATTATTCTTCGCTTAACCTTCAAATATTCAATTTAAATATGTGAACTTTCAATAAGAATATAATATGACTGATTATTGAGTACCATTTGATCTTAACTTAAAAACTGTACCCACCACCACAACTGAGGAAAACCCAATGTACTATCTATCTATCAACTACGGCAAAACTAAGTGAATAAACATTTAGTTGAAGCAAAGAACGTAATGCTAAAGAAATAAAAAAACTTACCACATCATAGAACAATAGATCCAGCCCACAGGCTGGCTTAGCTAAAACCCTAGAATTTTCAACAAGGATTACAACAGGAGAAACAAAAACAAAAGCCTAAATTTGGAGCAGAAAATGAAAATTCACCCATGGATCACAGTTTTACCTACCTCTTTCACTTGATCATAGCTGGCCAATTCTGTCGCATTTATAATAGCATTAAGTGCTACCGACCCTGGTCCTTCCTGCTCCAAGAAAGAAATTACGAACATATATCAGGAATTATCACCAACAAAGAAAGTGACCTGCCAATAATTCCATTGAAAATGAACACTGTGAGTACTAGTAGAATTATAGCCATCTGATCAACAAGTTGCAAATTATCTCAGGAAAAAGGTGCAGACACTATAGAAAAAAAGCATTTGATCTTCAATCAATAACCTCCACAATATCCTTAAATTTCTTTTTTCCAATACAAAGATTGATCAGATAAAGGTTTGTCTATAACGCCAAAACTAACTTATAAATGATTGGTTTTGTTGAAAGAGAAACTAAGGATGATTATATATGAAGCTCAAACTTGTATTGCTATATTAAGTAACAATATAATATTAAACACATATAGTGGCATTTTATAATTGGCATAGCGAGAAAATTATATTTTAAGCTAACTTCATTATGTAATTGATTTTGTTCAAATGAATGGCATGAAATGTACAACAGTTGCACCCACCCAATAGATGTAATGATAAAACATGCTTTTTCAAATAATTTAAGGGATATTGCTGCAAACAATGATACTTCACTTACAAGTTGCCTGAGCTTTGCTTCATAACAACAAATGTATTCAAGGGACATTGTTGCAAACAAATAATTATTTTTTGTGTCTACAGCAATACCCATATCTTCCCTTATAACACAAAATAATCTGTCAGCGCTTTAATTAGTTCAATCCTTACTAGATCAAATCCGAACCAATTAGTTGAAACAATTGACAACCATGTCTTTAGGCAACAAAAGACAAGGTTTGCATTAAGATGAACTTTTTAGAATAGCTACAATTTAAATTCACATTCAAAACCAAAACCCAAACCAGACAATAATACTAATTCAGCTAAAACATGGAGCATTTTTACACATTGCTTGCAAAAATAAAGTAACCATGGTTCTTTACAGATTATGAAGACCAAAGTTTGAATGATTAAACTTTTGATAACTTTTGAGAAGTAGTTCCAATCAAGCGCATAGACATGAGCAAAATAAGAGTTATAAATTACTTTTGTTTACAATTAAAAATAACCAGACTAATCGGCTACTGTGTAATGATATTGACTTATCGGCTACTGTGTAATGATTAAGAATACAGAGGCCTGATTCAATAATGTGAAAGAACAAAGTGCCTAGCACCTTTCTTTGGAGCCCAATCTGTTTCTCCAAGAATAAAGCTACTTATTAGTTTAAAGAAAGCAATAATAACCAGGTAATGATAAAGTATATTCTCCAAGCACTTTCTCGTTTGTCTTATTCTTTGCCTCAGTGGATTATGGAGCAAAATATACAAAGAAAAGCATCAGATTTTTGCATCTATTTTATAAAATGTCCATAACCTTTTCCCCTGATACACATGGACACAGAGAACTTGGTGTTTATAAGCCAGATAGGGCAAATGGGAAGCAGAATCATGCAAGGAAAGTGACCATTCACGAAATGGCTCGAACATGTTCCTCTCACTCTTTCCCACTGCTTGTATAAATTATATTCTAACCACTCTCTCCAGAAAAAAAAATCATTCAATCAATGGTAACAGCAGCGAAACTTTTCCTTGCACATCAAACAACAATCTATGTCTCCTCAAAGGAATCTATAGTAGCTTTTATCCTTGCATTATAACATTGTGACATATCCTTTACCAGAAAAAATTAGAAAAAAAATCGTAAAAAGTGTAAAAAAAAACCTGAATCAACATATTTTCAAATAACACCCTAAGAGAATTGAAATTTTAACAGAACTTCACAAAAAAGAAAAATCGGGAACCCTAAAATCGACGAATTGTCAAATAAAACCCCCCAAAAACTAGAGAATTGAAAAATTCACCTTTCGCCGGATGGTGAGTAGAGGATTTCCCGATGAGTCCATGACCTACATAGGCAACTACGACTCCGTCTTCTGGCACCCCGTCGCATCCCCCGACGACTTTGCTCCCGTAACCCACATTTACCGCACGGAGAAGAGGGCGCCGGAGGCCCCACCGGAGTCCATGGCGGAGGGGATCGGACGGATGGATCGGTGGAGAAACCCTAAACCTAACCCTGAGCATGGGAGCGGAGGAAGAGGAAGAGGAGGAGGAGAGGGGAAATGGAAGGAGAAGAAGGTATTTCTAATATTAATACGTTTGCAAAATATTACAAGTTTGTCATCGCTCTAAAATATTAATAATGCTTTGTTTTATAAACGTTATAAAAAGCCCAAAATTAGCCCAAACCGTCATAGAAAAAAGTTATTTCGAACTTTGATAACGCTTAGGTATCAGGCGTCATTAATACGTCTTATCGAGCGTTATTAATAGGCCTTTTTGTTGTAGTACTTGCACCAAAATGCGTGTCGGGGTCCACGTCCTCCAAATCTAACAAACTTTATATAAAATCGTACCAGAACGATGCCATGAGTCTACTGGTGGTGTCAGAAATTGAATCCGAAGTCCCGGGTTCAAAATTAGGATTTTACAAGTTAGAATTTATGAATTCGGACGGCCAAATTTGGCATCAAATTCAACCAACCAAACAAGCTCATAATGAAATGAAACTTAAGGGGTAGGAAGAGGGTTATACCAACTGTGCACAGGAACTACTGGCATGCCAAACGGAGCTGCGATGGCGGAGATACAAGTCCACGAAGTTGGCTCCATAAAATTGTCTAAAATATAAACAATTTAAATGGTCAACTTGGTGGCCGATTTTTACATAGCAAACGACGGAATTAACAATTAAAACTTCAGGGGAGTGAAGGGGTATATACCGAGATTGAGACAGAAGAAACGGATCGATGATCGAACGGTCAGATTTTTTGAAAAACATGTACGAAGTTGCTGTCCTGAAACAAGGTTATGGATTCAAATATCGCACGCGTCACAACGAGATTTCGTGCAAAACGTATGAATAGCCCATTGTGCGCGTTGGGAAGGTTGACGACGGCCTGGAGGGGTCACCCGAGGTTGCGCGCGACTGAGGGAGGTGGCCGCACGGTGGTCGTCGATGGGCGGTGGTGGCGCGATGGTGCGGCTATACGCAGCTACTGCTGCTGCCGTTCGCAGCTGCTATTGTGCTGCCTGCTGCAGCCATTACTGCGGCTGTCGCTGCTCGGCGGTGGTGGCCGACGGCTACACTGATCTGCTGGCTGGGGGGAAAGAGGAGAAGAAGGAGATGGTGATGGTAGTAGTGGTTGTGGTGGTGTTCGGTGGGGGTGGTGGTGTGCTCGTGGTGGTGATGGTGGTGTGGGTGAAGACTAAGAAGAAGAAAAGGAGGAGGGAGAGATGTGAGTGATAGAGAGAGAGGGGTGTATGTACTCGGCCTGGGGGAGTTGTGTGCTGGTGAGAGAGGGGTGAGGGGTGTGTGTACTTTGAAGAGAGAGAGATAGTGATATATGTATGTATGTATGTATGTGTGTATAATTTTTGTATGTATGTATGTATGTATGTATGTATGTATGTGTGTATATATATATATATATATATATATATATATATATATATATATATTATTATTAG
Source organism: Iris pallida (assembly GCA_029216955.1). Lineage (NCBI taxonomy): Eukaryota > Viridiplantae > Streptophyta > Magnoliopsida > Asparagales > Iridaceae > Iris > Iris pallida. The sequence goes on along the minus strand of JANAVB010033216.1, from coordinate 540,635 downwards.
AAAGAGAGAGAGAGAGATATTTATAAAGGGGAGATAATTGTCAAATATCTACATAAGTAGAGAGGGATAGCTGTGTGGGGTATTTGGGTAGTCATGAGAGGGTATAACATGAAGCTTGGGTTGGGTTCAGTTGAGCCGGGTCTGGTCAAAACGGTCTTGGTGCAATAAATGATTTAATTTTTAGGTATTTATGATCATGTGTAAATAAGTAGCATGCGGGGGCTGAATTAAATGGGACACAAGCGTCATGTGGGTAGTAGGCTTAATATGGGCTGTGTCCATATTTTCGGTTGACAGGTTTGGGTCGAAAGGGTGTCCCCAATTTAAATCGAAAATAAATGTGACTCCGTGGGATGAATTAAAATTGGGTCACGTGTCAGGAAAGTTGTGTGAAGCAAATGAAGCATAAGATGGTGTGTCTGAGTGGGACACGAAGATCATGGGTGTAGCGTATCTCGAGTAGATCATGCACGAGAAGTTTGTTTTGAGAAAACGACTAGTCTTGTGCTTCTAAATTAAAAGTCACGGCAATATGCATATGATGATCAAAGATAAAAGTGAAAAATTAATTAATAATTATTCAACGATCAAATGGCCTAAATTGGCCCGAAGTTGTACGAAGCAAAAAAGAGTACAAGGGAACAAGTTTGAGTAGGACATGCTATATCAAAATGAAGATAATCTTGTCTACTACAAACTCATGAAGAAAGTTTTCAGAGACTGATATCTCTGACGCTCCAGAAATCAAAGTCATGGAAAAGAGCATTTAATGATAAAAAATAATCAAATAAGAATTATTATCGAAAATAATTCTTTTAGAAAAATCAAAAATAAATCCCTGAAATTCAGGGGGCTTACAAAAGTCAAGAAAACACAAACACCTAGAGAGATCACCAGGTCCTCAGAGGGACATAACAAGATATAAAGAAATATAACATATAAATGAATATAAACTACTCAACAATAAGTCAATCGGATCATAACATGGTCCAATACTCTACCCTTGAATTAGCGTACCATCTTTCCAATCAAACAAGGACATGAGATGGCACCCTAATTGTCACGACCCATCCCAAATAATCTGGGTCTAGTCGGATCATGCCCAGCCTGCACCGTTGTGAGACGGCGGCAGTAAGCTGTATCAAGTAGTAAAACACAATCATACAGAAGATCTAACAAAAATAAAACATTTTGAATTGAAAGTGAGTCTGAAAGTAACCACCATTAATAACAACATTCAAAAGAAAATTCATTTATTACATTGTTTAAAAAGGGAAAGTGCTAATCCAACAGATAAGGTTATGGGGTTCCTGGTTCAGCCTGTGCGAGACCCGAGTCTGTCCCGTAGAAAGTACAATAGGGCAGCTCCTCTTCGTTACAGTCACCTAAAAATGTTGGGTCTCCAGTCAGGAGGGAGCAAGTAACATACCACATCTACAACTAGCATTCCTAAGATAATAACTAAATGGAAAAAAATACGAGACATTTATGAAACATTATAATTTTGTATTTAAAAATAGTAAAATGAGACTAACAAGTGTGAAGAAGATCAATGTCATGCATGATGTAATACTAGGCTAGTGTTTGAGTATATAACAGGGCCTGTGACCGGCTGGTGAAGCAATATGTATACTAACGTTTTGGCCAAATAAATAGTACACGGTATGGCTCAACCCATAGTGAGGTTGGGGTTAGTGTCACGACCCGCACCCATTTTTCGGACGCGAGCTTGTGAGCAAGCCAGCCTACGCCGCAGAGTCGGCGGTAGAATGCTGTCAAGCCCGCAAGAAATAAATGCTCAAGAAATAACATTTGATGCTCATTCACAATTCTAAATTTATTACAACATTTACAATTAAAGAAAATACGAGATTTTACAATTAATGAAATTGATACAATCGCTTTCTATTTCTAGGTTGTCTTCAGCATACCTAAGTCTTCCCAGTGCTAAGAATGATCGCGGCAACCTGAAAAATATTGGTTATCCAGTCAGGATTGGAACAAGTACACAAACCGACGATAATGCAAAACATAATAGAATTAACAAGACATGAAAATAGCATATGGAATATGAAAGCTAGTAAGAAACTGATGACATAGCACGATAGAGAAGTAAACAAGGAAAAACTAATAAAAGACATCTATCTAGGTGGTGTGAAATATCTGTTTCGACATGTGAACGGCTAGGGGGTAAATCCAGTATCTACACGTGCCGTGTGCAGATGCTATTGTTCACGAATAGACATCTTGGAATATTTCTGGGTAGTCCACATGCCTACTAAGATATTTTCCCTCCCGACAACTCCGTGTGACGAACGTGTCAACAAGCAGCAAGATATATGTATAGATAGGAAATGAAAAGACTACTATGAATCGGAAAGCAATCAGAAAGTACACTTGCCTGAGGTCCTTAGCTGGAGAAACCAATAATACTATACCACTCGATGAGCCACAATCAGTCAACACATGTAGAAGTCATCAGATGCTGAAATAAACAGTACCATCATTCTCAGAATAGTCAAATTAGCTAGGATTGCCTGTCCTTAAGTCCAATTCTGGACATAGGGGCAAAACGGTAATTTCGGGCAAAAACGATGTCCGCCGTTGGACCCGCTTTGCACCGAAAAATGTGCCAGAGTCAATGGTCTCTAAAGTCGTTAAACTATATGTCTACGGATCCGGTTTTCCGATACGAACCCAACCGTATGTCCAGAGTTGGATTTCGGCGGGCCGTGCACAAAATCGCCCGTTGAGTGGGACTGTGGGGCCCACAAAACGACGTACGATTCAACTGTCTCAGAATTGGACCAAACTTGGCATACAGGACCAGAAAAATGATATGGTCCTAATGGCACAAGTTTCGTCTCGATCTGACGAGCGTGCACAAAGTAATTGAGAAATTTGCAAAATGTACGATACGATGAATTTTGACTGATACGCATCAAATTCGTCGCGCACACGCGACCAATTTGAATTCCGACAAAGCCCACACGTCCACGAAACTGTAGGAACAAAATAGTAAAGCGTAATACTCTAGAGGGGGGGTGAATAGAGTTGGCAGCAAAAAAATGCTAATTAAAAAAGTTAGCAGTACAATCACAGAATATTAATCACAACTGAAATAATGTAAAGGCAAAGTTAAGAGAGCAAACGCAAAGACAGCGATGTATACTGGTATCCCTCTGTTGAGGACTAATCCAGTCGGTAGAACTCTTGCTACCAGTTGAATCCACTATTGGAAAAACCGCAAGTTTTCTTACGAAGTCCTTGCAACTTCTACAACGCGAGCTTTGATACGAAGAACTCGTCCAACTTCAAATGTGAAGAGGTATTCTTCAATCAAGCCTTCTGATTACAATCTCTCAGAAACTTCTAGACCGTACCGCACTGACAAATTGACTAGAGGATTGTAACTGGCTTGGGATCTGAAATTGAAAGCTCTAGAAAACTCTTTGGAAGACTGAAAGCTTTAGATAGAGAGAAGATTGAAAGTGAATGAGTGAATTGAAATGATCGAAATCCTTCTCTATTTATAGGAGTTCCAAAGGCAGACTTCTGTCAGAATTCGGGCAGAACTCTTTGAGCAAATCTCGGTCAAATCCGCAACTGCAGGAGGACCAAGTTCCAAAGATTCAAAATCACAACGGCCACCAACCGAACTCTGGCCGAACTCGGTCCGAGTTCTGTCAGGGTTAAGTCAGGGTTTAGTTAGGGTTTTTGAAAAAGCTTTTGGTGATTTTTGAAAACCTTTTTGAAAACCTTTTTGTAAACCTTTTTGAGAGGTCATTATAAAAACATTTTGAACTCATTTAGGGATAGCCTATTTGCCAGTACGACTCGGTGTACAACATATTCCTAGACTCAAATAAAATAAAAAATACATTGCATAAGGAATTACATACTCGAGTAGGCAAACAGATCTTCGGTCTTGAATGGAGTGGATAGCCAATCTTGATCATGTCCAAGAATCCGAGATGTCCCGACTAGCTTCGTATATCCAGACAGAGTTTGATCAATTATTAAAATCAGGTTGACCATATGACCAATGGGCCAACAATCTCCCCCATTTTGATAATTGACAAACTATGAATGATATAACATTAAGCTAAGCTTGTTCAAAAATATCAAAAAGTAGAAATTGTTCATATCCTGTATTATTTCAAAAAAAAATGTTAGATCTTTAATTTTCTCCCCCTTTGTCACTTAGCAAAATAATTGCAAAAGAGAAAGCTCCCCCGCAATCAATGCATAAGTAACAAGTAGTGAGAAAACATAAAAAAATTGAGAAACACATTACAGCGTGTATTGTTTCTATAGATTATCATTACAGGCATGTATTAAAAAAAATCTCAGGCATGCTATTTCACAGGCAGTTTGTAATGAAGAAGCAGTATAAAGAGATAGTGCTAATAATTAAAACAAAGTGCTGAAATAAACTGAAATACCATAACTGAAACACCATAAACATGTCCAAGAAATAGAACCGAGTCAAACTACAAAGTGCTGATAAATACTAGAAAGTACTGATAAAAAGAAATACTGATAAAAAACTTGGAATGTTGGAGCATTTCCAAGTATACAATAGAATGTCACTAAAAAATCAAATCACATCTCCTCATCACTATCCTCGTCATCACCAACATCAGCTCGACCAGCATGACCTGAAGGTCCAGCACCAGAAGTACCAGCGCCAGAAGGATGAGTAAGGGTGCCAGCATAGAACTCACCAACATAGTCACGAGGTGCACGATACCAATCATAGGCGTTACCTGGCTGGAAGTAGGCATGGACAGCCTCATCCTTACAGCGGTAACCCAAAAAAGCTGGATCTCGAGGGATGGAACTGGCTGAATGACCAGTCTGAGCAAAACGAAGATCAGCCAACGAGTTTGCCATCGCCTGATAACGGGTGACGTCACAGAACTCACGCTCGCGAGCCATGTCCGTCATCGAGACGTGCAAAACATATAAGTGCTGATGTATGCCCTCAAATGTCATGGCATACTGATGAGGTGGTGGAGGAGGTGCAGTAGGAAGAGCAGTAGGTGAAGCTGTAGCAGTCATGCTACGACGAGATAACTGAAGAAACTTGGGCTCAGGGTCCTGAGTACAAGTCGACAGATCAATGTCAAAGCGCTGAAAGATGCGTGGGAGAATCATCGCGTAAGAGAGATTTCTATCTCTTGCACGACAACGTCCCATCATCTGAATCATAGTCTTAGGGGAAAAAAATGGAATCCCCTTAAGAATGTGGTACATGGCGGACAGCTCAAGAGAAGTCACATCATCCTTTGAAGTGGATTTTGGAAGAATAGTGGAATAGATGATGCGATACAATTCATAGTTAAACAAGTTCAGGTTGTTAGCCTTGAACTTTCCAGAGCGTACTCTATCAGGTGCATAGAGTTCCACTTTGAAACTTGCGAGTGTCGTGCCTTCGGGAAAGTCAAAATCAGTGATATCGACTAGCGGTTCACCTTCGTTCGGGATACCAAGGATCTCCGCTAAGAGGCTATCATCGAAATTGATATCAATACCTCCAACACGTGTGGTCACATCGAAAGTGTCTAATATGAGATTACAATAGAATAATCTAATGGCATTAGTTGCTATAGGGAAGCAAATTTTAACAAATAAGTGTAACCCTAATGCCTCAAACAAATGACGATGATCAGGAAATACAGTCCATTTAACTGGAGCACCTGTGCATATGGATCGCATAGAAAAATCACCATACCACAGTAGGGCTTGGTCGAGGGTTTGAAAGAAAAATCCATCGAACGCACCGTCGCTCGTTTGGACCGGCGAAAAGAGTGAATCCGTATGTGGATGCGAAGATGACCCTTCCTCACTAGGGTCGTCTTCTTCCTCTTTGATGGATTGAATTTAGGAGCCATATGTGCAAATTGGAATAAAAATGCACTAATTGAAATGTGGAGAGAGATGGAGTTATACCTCACGAAATCAAGATATGTTGTAGAGAACGACGATCTCCGCACGATTCCAAAGTTTGGAGAGATTTCACCACTTAGATTGGATAGAATAGGGTGGTGAAGAACTAGGGTTTTGATGCTCGGGTCGGCTGCTGCTGCTGTTTGGAATAATTTGGAAGCAATGAAGAAGAAGGGTTGCTCTCGGGTTCTGTATATATAACCAGATACCCTCAACCGAACTCGGGCCGAATTCGGTCAGAGCTCTGGCCGAATTTGCCTAGGGTTCTTCAAAGTTGATTTTTGCCATTCTTTTTCATTGTCTCATTTCAAATATTTAATTCAAAGATTAGTTATTTTAGCCTTCAATTAACATAATTAATATTATTTTATGAATTAAATGTCGTTACACAGCAACTGTCTCAGATTAGCTGTAGGAGTACTGTTCCAGTTGGCGGAGGTTCACCGGGGAACTCTTAAGTACCGCTTCGCTTCAACCGTAGTTGTGGTGACAGACAGACTCTTTATTGGCTTGTCTCTAACACAGTTTTTGCATAATGATATATAATCATAAAACAAAATCAATTAATATTATTGACGTCCAAAATTCCTAATTCTCGACGTAAATAATTGAAACGATCTTCCGCTAGAGGTTTAGTGAAAATGTCAGCTAATTGATTTTCAGTATCTATGTACACAAGGTTTATATCTCCATTTTGATGATGATCTCTAAGAAAATGATGTCGAATCTCGATATGTTTAGTACGAGAGTGACATACTGGATTCTTAGTCAAATTAATAGTGCTCGTGTTATCACAGAAAATGGGAATATGTGTGTAAAACAAATCATAGTCTTCTAGGGTTTGTTTCATCCATAAAATCTGAGTACAACAACGTCCTGCGGCGATGTACTCAGCCTCTGTTGTTGATAGGGCTACAGAATTTTGCTTTTTACTAAACCAAGAGACTAAAGCTTTGCCTAAGAAATGACATGTGCCACTTGTACTTTTTCTATCGACTTTGCATCCAACAAAATCTGTATCCGAATAACCAATAAGGTCAAAGGACTTAGTTTTGGGATACCACAAGCCAACAGAAGAAGTGCCTTTAAGGTATCGAAAGATACGCTTAACTGCGGACAGATGTGATTCCTTTGGGTTAGCTTGAAAACATGCACACAGGCAAACACTAAACATTATATCTGGACGACTAGCAGTTAAATAAAGTAAACTACCAATTATACCTCGATACTTACGTGTGTCGACTGGCTTGCCTTGTTCATCTGAATCAAGCTTTGTTGAAGTTGCCATTGGAGTGCCAATAGGTTTGACATTGTCCAGATCGAACTTCTTTAACAAGTCTTTTGTGTACTTGGCTTGATTTATGAATGTCCCATTATCAGTTTGTTTGATTTGCAATCCGAGAAAGAATTTCAACTCTCCCATCATGCTCATCTCAAACTCATTCTGCATACACTTAGAAAATTCTTGACACAGAGATTCATCAGTAGATCCAAATATAATATCATCAACATAGATTTGAATTAAAAGCAGCTTGCCATTAGAAGATTTAATAAACAGTGTAGTGTCAACCTTTCCTTTTGAAAAACGTGACATTGATTGACTCTTCGATGATCATGGTTCGTTTGTTGAAGACTCTGTATCCTTTGCTCTTGGTCGCATAACCTCCGAGGCTAGCAACTCTGCTTGGACCAAATAAGTCCATATGAAGCAATTGTAGAGGTCTAGTAGTACATACTGCGTTTACTGACTTGAAAGTGGATCTGGTAGCTTTGTTCCTTTCACATTGACTGCATACCGAATCCTTCTTGAATGTAATATCCGGTAAACCGCGTACTAACTTCTTTGTGGATAATCTTGATATTGTATCCATATTAGCGTGACCGAGTCTCATATGCCACAGATGACTCTCATCACTTTTGGCCATTAAGCATCTACCTGAAATGTTAGTTTCTTCTAACAAATAAAAAACATATATATATTGTCTTCCCTGATACCTTCAAAGATAGTACTACCAGTTGAGCTATCAACTATAGTACATTTGTCTTTGCCAAAGTTGATGCCATAACCATGATCAGCTAGATGACTTATGCTGAGTAGGTTATGTTTGAACTCGGTAACCAGACAGACATCCTTAATTACAGGATAGGAAGACTTACCAACATCACCGATACCAATAATATACCCTTTCAAATTATTACCGAAGGAGACATAGCCTTCCTTCTTTTTCTTCGACAGTGTTGCAAATAGGGTAGCATCACCGGTCATATGCCGTGAGCAACCGCTGTCGAGGATGCATTTGCTTCTAGCATGTGAAGGGTGTTCCACCTACAAAACAGTTTGCAGATAAAACTTTTGGTATCCATTTCTTGTAGGGTCCAGTATTGTTAGTTTTAGGTATCCAAGCATAAACATTTAAATCTACAAGCTTTCTCATTCTACATGCAGATGATATATGACCAATGAGGCCACAATAATGACATTGTGCATGTCGAGTGTTGAAAGCTGAGTGGTGTGCATGGTTGGTAGGTTTGGGTTTTCTAGTATAGAAGAAAGCATACCTATAATCTTGTTTGGGCTTAACCTTTTGGGGTAAAGGTTTGATAGGGTTAGGTCTGACAGTGTTTGGCTTGGGAATGTTCCGATTTCTCGGTAAGTGACACGTGTTAGGGTAGGAAGCAGCAGGCTCAGGCTATTTTCCTAACCTAATTTTCAATCTTTTGGAAGTGTCATACAACTTAGTATAATCAGAAGTAAGTGATTCCATTCTGATTTGTGCACATTGAAGACTTTTCTTCTCTATAGAAAGTTCTTCCTTGAGTTGGTCAATAATTTTGTCTTTCTCTTCAGATGACTTGGTAGTCTCGTGTAATAAGAGCTTTATTGAAGAAAGCTCACCAGACTCACTAACATTATTTCTAACCTCAGCTAGTAGGTCGGTAAGTCTACCTATTTTACCTTTGTACTCTTTGAGTACCTTCTTAGAGGTCTGATACTTACTACGCAGTTTCCTGTAATCAGTCATCAGGTCACTGAAGGCATCTCATAATTGCTCAAAGGTGAAGTCATCATAAGTATCAACTACAGGTTCAGTAGGTACCTGATCGGATGCCATAAAGCATACGTTTGTAGCGTCTTCTGATTGTTCGTCTTCTGAGTCGCTGGCTTCACTTTCATGCCATATGCTGGTGTTGGCATATTTCCGTGATGTTGATCTCTTCAGGTTTCCTTTTTCATACCTGTTGTTCTTCTTGCTTGATGATGAGTTTGTGGGACAATCCTTCTTCATGTGTCCCTTCTTCTTGCAACCATAGCAGACAGCATCTTCTTGGTACCAGTTGTTGCTGTTGTTTTCTTTGACTCTCTTCTCATGTCTCATGAATCTTTTGAACTTCCTTGCTAGGAGTGCTTGATCTTCAGTGTCAGATCCACTGCTGTCTGAGTCATCTTCAGCAGCTTTTCTGTGCTGAGCCTTGAGGGCGATAGTCTTCTCCTTTGGTGCAGGCTCTTCAAAATCTTGTAGCTCCAGTTCATGAGTGAGTAGCTTACCCATGAGTACTTCGAGGGACATAGTTGTGAGGTCGTTCCCTTCAATGATTGCAGTAGCCTTTGGAATCCAGTTCTTGGTGAGAGCTCGCAGGAGTTTGCGAATCTTTTTATGGTTACTGTAATCTTTGCCTAGGGAGGACAAAGGATTTACAATATCCAAGAACCTCTCGAACATTTGTGTAACTGTTTCGTTGGGCTTCATTTTGAATGCCTCGTACTCTTGAGTAAGTCTGCTGACTTTAGATTCCTTGACTTGAGTCGTGCCTTCATGTGTGACTTCGAGTAGCTTCCATACTTCATTAGCCGTTGTGCAGATAGATACCCTGTTAAATTCAGTTCTGTCTAAAGCACAAAAGAGAGCATTAATGGCACGTGCGTCAAGACTGGCCCTTTTCTTTTCTTCCTCTGTATATCTGCTATGGGGTTTTTCAACTAAAACTCTATCAACATTTATACGAGGTGGCTTCTGATAGCCATCAAGAACAATGGACCATAAATCAAAGTCAAGAGATTTCAAGAAGAAACTCATCCGTGTTTTCCAATATGTATAATTCGTACCATCAAACAGTGGGGGTCTGTTTGTGGCCTGGCCTTCACTTATGAATTTCACAATTGCCATGTGTTGTGCTGTGATCTATATAACAGTTAAATAAAATGAATAAATAATTGAATTATTACCTCTGCTTTACCTATAACACCCGCTCTGATACCAATTGTAGGAACGAAATAGTAAAGCGTAATACTCTAGAGGGGGGGGGTGAATAGAGTTGGCAGCGGAAAAAATGCTAATTAAAAAAAGTTAGCAGCACAATCACAGAATATTAATCACAACTGAAATAATGTAAAGGCAAAGTTAAGAGAGCAAACGCAAAGACAGCGATGTATACTGGTATCCCTCTGTTGAGGACTAATCCAGTCGGTAGAACTCTTGCTACCAGTTGAATCTACTATTGGAAAAACTGCAAGTTTTCTTACGAAGTCCTTGTAACTTCTACAATGCGAGCTTTGATACGAAGAACTCGTCCAACTTCAAATGTGAAGAGGTATTCTTCAATCAAGCCTTCTGATTACAATCTCTCAGAAACTTCTAGACCGTACCGTACTGGCAAATTGACTAGAAGATTGTAACTGGCTTGGGATCTGAAATTGAAAGCTCTAGAAAACTCTTTAGAAGACTGAAAGCTTTAGATAGAGAGAAGATTGAAAGTGAATGAGTGAATTGAAATGATCGAAATCCTTCTCTATTTATAGGAGTTCCAAAGGCAGACTTCTGTCAGAATTCGGGCAGAATTCGGGCAGAACTCTTTGAGCAAATCTCGGTCAAATTCGCAACTGCAGGAGGACCAAGTTCCAAAGATTCAAAATCACAACGGCCACCAACCGAACTCTGGCCGAACTCTGGCCGAACTCGGTCCGAGTTCTGTCAGGGTTAAGTCAGGGTTTAGTTAGGGTTTTTGAAAAAGCTTTTGGTGATTTTTGAAAACCTTTTTGAAAACCTTTTTGTAAACCTTTTTGAGAGGTCATTATAAAAACATTTTGAACTCATTTAGGGATAGCCTATTTGCCAGTACGACTCAGTGTACAACATATTCCTAGACTCAAATAAAATGAAAAATATATTGCATAAGGAATTACAGACTCGAGTAGGCAAACAGATCTTCGGTCTTGAATGGAGTGGATAGCCAATCTTGATCATGTCCAAGAATCCGAGATATTCCGACTAGCTTCGTATATCCAGACAGAGTTTGATCAATTATTAAAATCAGGTTGACCATATGACCAATGGGCCAACAGAAACCATTACGCAGCTTTTTATGCTTTCGGTTCGCGACCACGACGCCCGGAATGGCAGGACACACGTCGTGTTGATGGTTTTCTATGTTTTCAAAAACAGGTTTTTGACAAAGTTTACATGTGTTTATTTCTCTGTACAAAGAAAACTTCTACAAACTTCCTACTGGAATTTTCTAGCCCTATATGTTGGGTTTAACTTCTGTTTAGAAAGTTTCCTAATTCGAAGGATAGATTGGTGGGAAATTCGACGTGAAGATGGGTGTTTGGGACTGCTCTGTTTTGCAATTTACAAACAGATTTTGTGTCAATCTTTGGGCTCGGTTCGTGACGCGTGTCGTGCAACGTAAATTGAGCTAATGGGATCGAAACGAAGGTGGTTAGGTTAGATGCATACCAGAGAAGATGGCTCGGTGATTAGTCGAGCGTGCGCGAAGAAAACACGCAATGAATTTGCCTCGACGGACTGTATTTGCCGCTGCGGCTGTCGTTCTGTCCGCTCGCACGCGCGCGTGTTGCCCTCCGGCGACCCGCGCGGCCGCGCGCGGTGGTCCAGGGTGACGCGCACGCACTGGAGAAGGCGCGCAGGGGGTGGCGGCGTCGGTCGAAGGTGTTAGGGTTTGGTTTCTGCGCGTGATTTCACTTCTCCCTTGCTTTCGGTTCTCGGTTTGGATATATATCTACACTCGTATATAGGGGGGGGGGGGTCGGATGATTTGCTGGGTTCGGGTTTGCCTATGCTGTTTTTTACTCCTTCTCTTTCTTATTCTCTTTTTTTTTTTCTTTTTCTTTTTTTTTTCTATTTCTATTTCTTTTTCTTCACCTATTACTATTTATTATTAGTAGAAATATATCTATTTATATATATATATATAATTACTCATGCGCGTATATATATATATATATATATATATATATATATATATATATATATATATATATATATATATATATATATATATATATATATATATATTTTATATATATATATATATTTTTTTTATATATTTATATATATATATATATATATATATATATATATATATATATATATATAAAATATATATATATATATATATATATATATATATATATATATATATATATATATATATATATATATATATATATATATATATATATATATATATATATATATATACACACACACGCATATACATACGTATACGCATATACATACATTTATGTACATATACATTTATATACGTATATATATACATTTATATACATATATATATATATATATATATATATATATATATATATATATATATATATATATATATATATATATATATATATATATATATATATATATATATATATATATATATATATATACACACACACAACACTATTATATATAATTTATATATACTTACAATTACACTATTATATATATAATTATATATACATTCAATTATATATATAATATCTATATATACCTACATACATATATATTATACCTTTATATATACACCCACATCTTTGATAAAGAATAAATAATGATAACAATTAATAATAAATAATTTATATTTAATAACCACAATAATAATATTAATATTATATAACCTCAATATAATAATAATAATAACAAAATTCAATAAGCCAATAATTAATTATTTATACAATCTAAAAATTACAATATAAACTAAATAATAATAAAATATTTTAAAATTTTCGGGAAGGGGAGCTACAAATCTACCCACCTTAAAATAATTTCGTCCTCGAAATTTTAATTCGTAGTCATTCCGTAAATTCTAAACGAAGTCTGCTTTAACCTCAACCTCACACATCGTCTATATCCTTTTCTAGTCATTTGGTATTCACGTAATCTCGAGGACTTCTACCCACCTTTAGTCACACTACTCCCTTGAAACACAGGTCACTAGAATCTTAAAATTTTCTAACTGACTGCTAACAATCCTACTAACAGATATCTAGGCGTATGGTGTCTAGAATCCTCTCCCATCTATCACGCAACACAAAATCAACGAGCACGAATTTATACAAGTAGCTGAGAAATATCGAGAAATTCTAATAAATATGACCAGTCGTCACTCTACAATATGGAGGACAGGAAGGTAAGAAGAAAAATAATCGAGAGCGAATATGAAGCTTCCAGAGAGGTAGAGGGTATCCCATGGTGTAGACAGAAAGAAAGTTTATGAACCACTGACTGACTTGCTAGATGGGTTACTCTAGTCCAATCACTTGCTAACTTAAAGATCTCCTCATTTCTTGGAGGGTCTTACAATCCGTGCAATACGGAAATTTCGTTCCCAAAATTCTAAACAAGGTTCCACAATAGAACGAAATTTGGGAAATCAAGGTCGTGGTCTTAATGGGTTCTTTATGTGGACATCAGTCGTTGGTTGGATGTACATTGGGTTTCAATCTACATGGACCAGACAAGATCCCAATGATAGAACTATTCCTACTAGATTAGGGTATCCTAGCATAGGTTTCTACCCAAGGGGTTGAGCTAGTTGCTAGTCAGGTTGGTTAGCTAGGTTCCTAAAGTCCAAAAATGCGCCTTCAGTGACTTTTGTGTTTAAGTAGCACATGAGGCCTCAATTGGGTGACACACTAGTGGCATGGGCGTAGTAGGCTTCGAGTAGATCATAACCAAGTATTGGGTCGAATGAGTTGAGTCAAGGTTGAGGCTCTAGTGGAAGTCAAAAATATACCGATACTATGGTAAGGGTTATAGCTAATCCTTTTATCCTGAAAGTCGTACCACAAAAATAGAGTACAAGGGGACGGGTTTGAGTGAGACAATATATCTAGATGAAGGTGGACTCGTCTAGATCTTACATGTAAAATTTGTTGGAAGGTAACAACTGGCCTCGTGCTCCGAATATTAATGACACGGCTGGGGACACAAAATGATCTAAATGGAAAGTGGGAGTCCATGGGGCTCTAATTATCATCCTAGTGGAAAATTATTCTAATCAATCGGTAATCCTCGTATATACTAAAATTTTAGAAGGTTTACAGTCTACCCACCTTAGAGGCTAGGGTATGGTGGCAAGGTTCCTGTCACAGGGCTGGCCGATGGTAGCTACAATTGTATATACAACTATCATAGCCATGAGAATACTCTGTATCTATCTATCAATTAAGAGTTTTCGTCTTCCAATCGGCGAAAGGCAAAAACAATAAAGAGTTCAAGATATGTCGCTGAATATAATTACGTGATTCAAAGGCGAATATATAATTCAAGAGGAATTGTCAAGCAATCGCGGATGAGATCCTTGATATCCTTATATCTCAGTCCATGTAGGGTAATTAAATGAAGAGCGAACCAAATGTATCATGGTTGATCAGACCGTAATATAATGATTCTGATTAGACAATATGTTAGCGGGCGTCCCCAATAAACATATATCTCGAATCAAGCTCGATAAAGAGTAAGCTTGCAAAACTAGGCTGTAATAGCAGCATTGGTCAAGATAGTTAAAATTTAAGTAGGCGAGATTTTTTTTTTTGGAAAGGGGACACAAGTAGTTCGAGTTTTGAGAAAGCCAAATCCTTACCTGGTGTTATTGTTTATATAGTCAACCTATTATCTTCTATCCATTTGGCCTTTGTCGACCAATGGGTTATGGAACTCTGAATTCTATATTCTAGGTAAATCCTTGGTTCCGTGATTCAGAGGTGATATACTACCAGGTACTCTACTCTATATTGGCACAAGGGTATCTAAGATCTAAAAGAGGTCAATCGAGAACATAGCTTTTAGCAATGTTCCATAACCTACAATTCTTCGAAATGATTTCAATTATATGGGTTGTACCTCGCCAGTGCGCTGCTGGCTGCAGTGAACCCACATTTCCACTCTCAGATAATTGACGACAGTGCGCTGCTGTCTAACCATTCCTTTAACTATATCCGTAAAATCTAGGGGCTTCTAGAGATTCAAACATGTTGACTAAAAATAAAGTGTAGGTATTTATCCTATCAGTCACAACACCTAAATTAAAAGATCTAACACGAAGAAAATAACTAAATACGAAAGAAATACAAACATTCTAGTATCTATTTTATATGCATTTCAATGGTTGAGGAAAAATCTGAAATAAATCTACTTCGAGATTCGTATGTAAATAACAGAATCAGAAAATTTAAACTAATTCCCTACGACAACATAGTATTTAAAACATGCAATTCTAACTTATGATATAAGGTTTATATCTAATAAAGTAACAGAACATTAAACAGTTTAACAAAATTAACGCCTTAATTATAGGCAAGCCTAACATACCAAGCAATTAGTATATCCACATTGGATCACAATGTCATATCTAAAGTATAGTGTACCTATAAAGATTTGGCAAGCAATCTAAATTTAACAACTCTATATCCAATTTGTATGGCCTATCAGACAATCTTAACTACCCAATTATCAAATTAATGAGGGACTCCTATTCCTAGTCATTCTCTTAAATCAATTCAATTCTAGTTTGTGAATGAGCAATTCCTGGTCGCAGGCTCGCAATAGTACGACTAACGCACCATCACGAGTTCGTAATACTTTGCGAAGACTGACCTGCATGGGCCACCACAAAAACTTGTCACGACCCGCACCTGCTTTTCGGACGCGAGCTTGTGAGCAAGCCAGCCTACGCTGCAGAGTCGACGGTAGAACGCTGTCAAGCCC
Organism: Iris pallida; assembly: GCA_029216955.1. NCBI lineage: Eukaryota > Viridiplantae > Streptophyta > Magnoliopsida > Asparagales > Iridaceae > Iris > Iris pallida. The sequence continues at coordinate 524,661 of JANAVB010033216.1, read as the reverse complement.
GCAAGAAATAAATGCTCAAGAAATAACATTTGATGCTCATTCACAATTCTAAATTTATTACAACATTTACAATTAAAGAAAATACGAGATTTTACAATTAATGAAATTGATACAATCGCTTTCTATTTCTAGGTTGTCTTCAGCATACCCAAGTCTTCCCAGTGCTAAGAATGATCGCGGCTAAACCTGAAAAATGTTGGTTACCCAGTCAGGATTGGAACAAGTACACAAACCAATGACAATGCAAAACATAATAGAATTAACAAGACATGAAAATAGCATATGGAATATGAAAGCTAGTAAGAAACTGATGATATAGCACGATAGAGAAGTAAACAAGGAAAAACTAATAAAAGACATCTATCTAGGTGGTGTAAAATATCTGTTTTAACATGTGAACGGCTAGGGGTAAATCCGGCATCTACACGTGCCGTGTGCAGATGCTATTGTTCACGAATAGACATATTAGGATATTTCTGGGTAGTCCACATGCCTACTAAGATATTTCCCCTCCCGACAACTCTGTGTGACGAATGTGTCAATAAGCAGCAAGATATATGTATAGACAGGAAATGAAAAGACTACTATAAATCGGAAAGCAATCAGAAAGTGCACTTGCCTGAGATCCTTAGCTGGAGAAACCAATAATACTATACCACTCGATGAACCATAATTAGTCAACATATGCAGAAGTCATCAGATGCTGAAATAAACAGTACCATCATTCTCAGAATAGTCAAATTAGCTAGGATTGCCTGTCCTTAAGTCCAATTCTGGACACAGGGGCAAAACGGTAATTTCGGGCAAAAACGATGTCCACCGTTGGATCCGCTTTGCACCGAAAAGCATGCCAGAGTCAATGGTCTCTAAAGTCGTCAAACTATATGTCTACGGATTCGGTTTTCCGATACGAACCCAACCGTATGTCCAGAGTTGGATTCCGGCGGGCCGTGCACAAAATCGTCCGTTGAGTGGGATCGTAGGGCCCGCAAAACGACGTACGATTCAACTGTCTCAGAATTGGACCAAACTTGGCATACAGGACCAGAAAAATGATACGGTCCTGATGGCGTAAGTTTCGTCTCGATCTGACGAGCGTGCACAAAGTAATTGAGAAATTTGCAAAGTGCACGATACGATGAATTTTGAAGGGATACGCATCAAATTCGTCGCGCACACGCGACCAATTTGAATTCCGTCAAAGCCCACACGACCACGAAACCATTACGCAGCTTTCGATGCTTTCGGTTCGCAACCACAACGCCCGGAATGGCGGGACGCACGTCGTGTGGATGGTTTTCTATATTTTCGAAAACAGGTTTTTGACGAAGTTTACATGTGTTTATTTCTCTGTACAAAGCAAACTTCTACAAACCTCCTACTGGAATTTTCTAGCCCTATATGTTGGGTTTACCTCCTGTTTAGAAAGTTTCCTGATTCGAAGGATAGATTGGTGGAAAATTCGACGTGAAGTTGGGTGTTTGGGACTGCTCTGTTTTGCAATTTACAAACAGATTTTGTGTCAATCTTTGGGCTCGGTTCGTGACGCATGTTGTGCAACGTAAATTGAGCTAATGGGATCAAAACGAAGGTGGTTAGGTTAGATGCATACCAGAGAAGATGGCTCGGTGATTAGTCGAGCGTGCGCGAAGAAAACACGCAATGAATTTGCCTCGGTGGACTGTATTTGCCGCTGCGGCTGTCGTTCCGTCCGCTCGCACGCGCGAGCGTTGCACTCCGGCGTCCCGCGCGGCTGCGCGCGGTGGACCAGGGTGACGCGCGCGCATTGGGGAAGGCACGCAGGGGGTGGCGGCGTCGGTCGAAGGTGTTAGGGTTTGGTTTCTGCGCGTGATTTCACTTCTCCCTTGCTTTCGGTTCTCGGTTTGGATATATACCTACACTCGTATATGGGGGGGTGGGGTCGGATGATTTGCTGGGTTCGGGTTTGCCTATGCTGTTTGTTACTCCTCTTTCTTATTCTCTTCTTTTTTTCTTTTCTTTTTTTTTCTTTTTTTTTCTATTTCTATTTCTTTTTCTTCACCTATTACTATTTATTATTAGTAGAAATATATATCTATTTATATATATATATATAATTACTCATGCGCGTATATATATATATATATATATATATATATATATATATATATATATATATATATATATATATATATATATATATATATATATATATATATATATATATACACGCATATACATACGTATACGCATATACTTACATTTATGTACATATACATTTATATACGTATATATATACATTTATATACATATATTTATATATATATATATACACACACACAACACTATTATATATAATTTATATATACTTACAATTACACTATTATATATATAATTATATATACATTCAATTATATATATAATATCTATATATACCTACATACATATATATTATACCTTTATATATACACCCACATCTTTGATAAAGAATAAAATAATGATAACAATTAATAATAAATAATTTATATTTAATAACCACAATAATAATATTAATATTATATAACCTCAATATAATAATAATAATAACAAAATTCAATGAGCCAATAATTAATTATTTATACAATCTAAAAATCACAATATAAAATAAATAATAATAAAATATTTTAAAATTTTCGGGAAGGGGAGCTACAGTTAGCGCAGACGAGAAACGAGCAAGTTTTGGCTTTGGTCACAGACGTTATACTACTCCCCAAGCAATCTCCAAGCAATGAGTCAATAGTCAAATAATCCGACATGTCAAGATAGCCATCCAGCCATCTATCTTCCTACGTGGAGTCCGAGAGAGAAACATGGTGATTCAGTGTAACTAGACTACATGTAATCAATGTTTGTATAACATTTAATTATTAAAATGGAAACACAAGTATGGAGTAAATATAAAAACTTGTCTCAGAGTATTTTCTGACTTGACAGCAACCAGAATGTAACTGCTAGGGTTTTACGGAGCAAGACCTACAAGATCGTAGCGCCAGTTTTAGTAACCAGAATTACTCCCTAATTCTAAGGTACAAACTAGGTCAAGCCTACAGGTCGGTGAACCTAATTGGAAATAATTTTATATATAAAATAGCTTTTGTTACCAAACTAATAATTGACAAATAATCGTTTTAACTAAAATATAGGTTTTGTCAAAAATAATAAATATTTAGAAAATGACTTTAAATTGTATTTCTTAGAGATTAATAAATCTTAGGAAATTAGATTTATCTAACTAATATTTTAAAATAGAAATTATACCGAACGTTTATTAATAAAACAATTTTCCTTAGAAAATACCTTTTTAACCATTTTTCGTAAATTAGAGAGAAAATAACTTCTTAAATATTTAAAATACCACTTTTGCATAAAAATACGATTTTCTTGCCAAAATAACGATTTTGAATGATTATAAAATATTTCGATTATTAATACTAAATAACCATCTTTTTACCAAGATTAATTATTTTAACAAATAAACTCATTTATGAAAAAATTAAAATTTCTTTTATTAATCTAATTATCGAAAACCCTTTTTTGTTTAATCTCGTGTTTAAAGAGAATATATATAAATATCATAAAATTTCTATGGCAAATAATCTTATTATTACAGTTTACTAACAAAATCTTTTCCATAGCTTAATACTAACTCTAATAAATAATTATTAACGTAGTATTTTAATAATAGTTAAAGCTTTGTAAAAATAACTAATAATTACTAGCATTTAAATATATGAAGCCAACATATAACAATAATCTTGATTAATTAATTAAGGGTTCTAATTAATTATGTTAGGCTACAGCATGTAAATACCAGCATCCAAACCATTACTGCCTAAAATATATCACATTATTACCAGATATCAATCCTACAATCAATTGAACTATCTCTAAGGGTCCCAGGATACAAATTGAAGTTCTGTTAAATGGAAGAAGGTAAAAAGGAAGGGTTTACCCAAAGATTTTGCACGAAGTAGTACCGAGGGAAGGCCCCGGACTCGTAACGACGCCGGAAACGACGAGACGGACACGTGCGCGAACACAGGCGGACACGCGGGAGATGGCGGCGCCGGGCGGAGGGCGCATGTGGCTGCCAACGGCGTGGGGGAGCGCAGGCGGGCTGCTGATCCGTACGGAAAAGCCGACACGGGGTGCTGGTGCTGCAGCGGGGCCGCTGTAGGTGCTGGGGACGTCGGGCGGTGGTCGTCGGCTATCAGCCACAGACGAGAGGGGGGGGTCTAGAATGGATTGGAGAGTGGGAAAATAGGAGGAGATGTGTTGTTGATGTGGAGAGAAGGGGTAGAAAGAACTGGGAGATGGTGGTTTTTTTTCTTTTTAATTTAGAGATTTTAGTGGAAGAGAAGTGGGTGCTGGTGGTGGTAGTTAATGAGAGTGGTGGAGAGATTTGAGAAAATTGTGAGGACGTGGAGAGAGAATGAGAGAATGGGTCAGCAGATTGAGTGTGGGTGGGTTGTGTTTCTTTTTCTTTTTTTCTTTTTTTAGAAGGGTTTTACAACCTTCCCTCCTTAGAAAATTTCGTCCTCGAAATTTCAACAAATAATACAAGAGGAAAGGGAACACATACCTATAATAGATGAGGATACTTCTCCCTCATCTCATCCTTTCGCTCCCAGGTAGCTTCGCTGGGATAATGGTGCCGCCAAGCTATCTTCACTAGAGGGATTACTGCATGCCGCAATCTCTTCTCCATGCGGTCGATGATTTCCACCAGTTGCTCTGGCACTGTAAGGCTGGGTCCAATCTCTAACTCTGAATGATCAACAACGTGGCTCAGGTCCGGTACGTAATGCCTCAGCTGCGATACGTAGAAGACGTTGTGCACGCCCTCAAGACTGGAAGGTAGATCCACCTTGTATGCTACCTCTCTGATTCTGCTCAAAACTTCAAAAGGACCGATGTAACGGGGACTCAACTTTCCAGCTTGGCCGAATCTGATTGTGCCCCTGGTAGGTGATATTTTGACAAATACCTGATCTTCGGCCTCAAATTCCAAGGTTCGATGCCTGCTATTCGCCCAATTCTTCTGGCGATCCTGTGCAATCCTCAGTGCCTCCCTGATCATCTTCATCTTCTCGGCCGCATCTGTAATCATCTCTGGCCCCAATAAGACTCGATCTCCAACATCGTCCCATGCTAGGGGGGTGCGACATCGATGCCTATATAAAGCTTCAAAAGGTGTCATCTGAATGCTGGCCTGGTAGCTGTTGTTGTAGGAGAACTCTACCAGGTGTAGATGATCTTTCCATGATCCACCGAACTGCAGGACGCATGTTCTCAACATGTCCTCCAGTGTCTGAATGGTCCGCTCTGACTGGCCATATGTCTGAGGGTGGTACGCCGTGCTAAACTTCAGCTGCGTACCCAAGCTCTCCTTCAAGCTCTTCCAGTAATGCAAGGTGAACCGAGTATCCCTGTCGGATATGATGCTGACTGGGACTCCATGCAACCTGTAAATGTTTCACATGTAAAGAGCTGCTAACCTTTCCGTGGATAAACCAACCTTGAAAGGAATGAAATGGGCAGACTTGGTCAGTCTGTCAACTATCACCCATATAACATCCTTCCCTCCTTGGGATCTGGGTAATCCTGTCATAAAATCTATTGTAATATGTTCCCATTTCCACTCCGGAATGGGAAGAGGTTGTAACAAACCTGCTGGTCTCTGGCGGTCTGCCTTCACCTGCTGGCAGATCAAACATCTGGAGACGAATTCTGCCATGTATCGCTTCATTCCAAGCCACCAAACATGAGTCCTCATGTCTTTGTACATTTTGTTACCTCCGGGATGTATAGAATGCTGCGACTGGTGCGCCTCCTTCATCAGTTCATTCCTCAGTTCGCCAATAGGCACGCAAAGTCTCGTGCCATGCCTCAGAGCTCCATCTCCAGCTATAGAGAATCCTTCAAGTGTTCCAGCTAACACTTTGTCCCTTATCTTGCACAGTATCTCATCCTGGAATTGAGTCTCCTTGACTCTGCTGATCAAGCCGGACTCCACATGTAGCTGCATCATAGACGAGTCTACGCCTGGTACAACTGCTGCCTTTCTAAGCTTTGACATAATCTCTTCGGGTAGCACGATCTCCAATCCAAGCTTCTCCAAATCTTCCAGCAAATGACGGTTCTTTTTCAAGAACATAGCCATCGGGTACCTGCTAAGTGCATCAGCAACCACATTAGCCTTACCCAAGTGGTACTGCAGGTTGATGTCGAAATCTTTTATCAGCTCCATCCATCGCCTCTGGCGCATGTTGAGCTCCTTCTGAGTGAAGACATATTTGAGACTCTTGTGGTCTGTGTATATGTCCACCCTCTCGCCATAGAGATAATGCTTCCACAATTTCAAGGTGAAGATGACTGCTGCCAGCCCCAAGTCGTGCGTCGGGTAGTTCTTCTCATGATTCCGTAATTGCCGGAAAGCATAGGCAATTATTTTACCATGCTGCTGTAGTACACATCCTAAACCTTTACCCGAGGCATCACTGTGGATGGAAAATCTGCCTGATCCAGATGGTAGCGTCAAGATGGGCGCTATTGTCAGCCTTCTCTTCAGCTCCTTGAATGACACCTGGCACTCTTCCGTCCAAATAAACTCTTTATTCTTCTAGGTCAGCTTCGTCATAGCTCCGCAATCCTTGCGAAGTCCTTCACAAACTTCCGGTAGTATCCAACTGGACCCAAAAAGCTCCTGATCTCTGCAACTGAGCTGGAGGCTGTCCAAGATTCAACTGCTACTATCTTCTTGGGGTCCATAGATACACCTTCTCCTGTGATAACATGACCAAGAAATTCTACCTTATCCAGGAAAAATTCACACTTGGACAACTTACCATAGAGCTTTTCCTTCCTCAGAGTCTCCAAAACAATCCGCAGATGCTTCTCGTGCTCCTCCTGGGTCTTTGAGTAAATCAGAATGTCATCGATGAAGACGACGACAAACTGGTCCAAGAACTCATGGAAGACCTTGTTCATGAGATTCATGAACACAGCTGGGGCATTGGTGAGACCGAAGGGCATGACCAAGAATTCATACTGACCATACTTGGTGTTGAATGTCGTCTTCGGAATGTCCGCCTCTCGAACTTTGACCTGGTGATATCTTGACCTAAGGTCGATCTTCGAGAAAACCTTTGCTCCGCTTAGCTGATCGAACAAATTATCGATCCTGGGCAAAGGGTACTTGTTCTTGATGGTGATGTTGTTCAGCGCCTGGTAATCAATGCACATCCGTACGGTTCCATCCTTCTTGGGCACGAACAAAACTGGTGCTCCCCAAGGTGAAGCTCCATCTCTGATAAATCCCTGGGCCTTCAGCTCATCAATTTGATCCTTCATCTCCTTGGCATCCTTGGGGTTGACTCTGTAGCATCCTCAAAAAATAGGGGAAGAGTCGGGAACTAGGTCAATGGTAAACTCTATACCTCGATCCGGGGGTAAACCTGAGAGATTGTCGGGGAAGACGTCCAGGTATTCTGCTATCAAGGGATGAGGTGGTCCAGAATCTACTGTGATGGAAGTGTAGAAAACACATCCCATGCTCTCAGGTGCTCGAGCTATCTCAAACTCTGGTCCTCTAGGTGGACTAAAGATAACACAGCCCTGACGACAATCTATCAGGACATGTTGCTTGCTCAGCCAATCCATATCCAAAACTATATCATAGTTAGGGAGAGGCATAACAAGTAAGGGTGTTAGAAAGGTATGACCGAAAATGGTGATGGGACAGGTACAAGTCTCTGTGATTAGGATAGGTCCCCCTCCGGTCATAACTCTACAAATCATCTTACTACACCCTACGTCTATATGACATGCAACAACAAAATCTGAAGATATAAAGCTGTGCGATGCTCCAGAATCAAATAGACATAAAGCTGGGTGTGAGTGTAATAAGATGGCACCTGCGATTACATCTCCTTCTGGCTCTGGTTCTGCCTCAGGCTCCTCAACGACCAAGGCAAAAGCTTGTCCAGCCATGTGCTGGTTGTACCGCTGGTGCTGGAAAGGAAGTGGACCCTTCTGCTGTCCAGGTCCAGCTCTGAATGCTGTGGGGCAATCTCTGATCTGGTGGGTAGCAGACCCACAAGCAAGACAATGGCCCAGTCTCTTCCTGCAGATATCTGATGAGTGTCCGGGCCTCTCATAGTAGGTGCAAGAGACGGTCTTCGACTGATTCTGCTGGGGTACCCTGTGGTGCTGCTGAGAGGGCTTGCTGTTGGTGTTGGGCCTCTTGGAACTTCCCTGGTGATGGCTGTTGGATCCAGGGTGCTCTCTCTTGGTACGGCCGGCTGACCTGGCCTCTACGTCTTGGGCCACCTTAAGCATCTTGTCGAACGTCTTAGCTCCGTTTGTAGCAACATAAGTGCGGATCTCCTCCTGCAATCCATGTCGAAACTTCTGGGCACATTTCTCTGGGTCTACAACCAGGCGGGATACAAACCTGCTAAGCCGGTTGAATTCTGATACGTACTCCTCCAGAGTACGGTCTCCTTGCTTCAGGTCATGGAATTGCCTTCCCATGGCTTGCAGAGCAGCTTCTGGGAAGAACTTCCTCTTGAACTGCTTCTTGAAGGAACGCCAGGATGTTCCTCCAGTCATAAATCTGGGCTCGCTCCGATACCATATGCTAGCAACATCTCAAAGCTGTAGAGCCATAGCCTCTACCATAAGTCCAGGTGGGATGCGAGCAACGCTGAGGAGTCACTCCATGTCATCCAGCCACTCGTCTGCATAGGTTAGACCTTCAGTCCCTTTGAAAGGCCGCGAACTCAAGTTCTTGAAACTCTCGATGTCTCCAACTTTCTCCTGAATTAAAGGACCGATACATCAACATCTATATTTCTCCAATGAAACATAAATTATCAATTCACTTTTCTCACCTTGGCAGGCCTCTTCTCTGTCTGCGATGTTTGTAACGCTGCCATGGCGATATTGTGGGCATTCTCCATGCCCTCATTCATAATCGCGGTTTGCTCGTGATTCACTTCTGCTTGAGCCCTCTGGCCCTCAAGTACACCTTGTAGTAGACTTACAAGGTCAACGTTGTCCACTGGTGCTGGTGTAATAGCTGGAGAAACTGCTTCAACAGGTGGGATTGCGGTCCTCGGAGGGATCGGCGCTGCTGCATGCACTGTGGAAGTGTAAGCAGCATGCGGAGGCCGTGCAACATGAGGGCGATCAGTAAGCTGCAACGGTGAGGGGTCTGACTGAGCCTGAGTTGGAGTATGTTCAGAGGATGCACCCTCCTCAACAGCAGGCCCAGAACGAGTATCTCTATCCTTTACCATCTGCGTACAGGTTTGGGTACAAACATAAGCAAGGAAGCCTAATAAACTATAAGCAAGCAAAAATATTTATTAAAGTATATACTTTCGGTCCTATAATGTAACATGGTAAATGTTCTCTAGGTGTTCTATGTTGTTTCTAAGTCTGTTTTCCAAATGTCTCAACTAAACCTAGGTCAAGTCACAGAACTGCGTGATGGTCTAGACTAAGTTGACTAGACCAGCTTATAGAACTGACCTGCATGGGCCACCACTAAAAACATGTCACGACCCGTCCCAAATAATCTAGGTCTAATCGGATCATGCCCAGCCTGTACCGTTGTAAGACGGCGGCAGTAAGCTGTATCAAGTAGTGAAACACAAACATGCAGAAGATCTAACAGAAATAAAACATTTTATTGAATTAAAAGTGAGTCTGAAAGTAACCACCATTAATAACAACATTCAAAAGAAAATTCATTTATTACATTGTTTAAAATGGGAAAGTGCTAATCCAATAACTAAGGTTCTGGGGTTCCTGGTTCAGCCTCTGCGAGACCCGAGTCTGTCCCATAGAAAGTACAGTAGGGCAGCTCCTCTTCGTCACAGTCACCTAAAAATGTTGGGTCTCCAGTTAGGAGGGAGCAAGTAACATACCACATCCACAACTAGCATTCCTAAGATAATAACTAAATGGAAAAAAATGCGAGACATTTATGAAACATTATAATTTTGTATTTAAAAATAGTAAAATAAGGCTAACAAGTGTGAAGAAGATCAATGTCAATGCATGATGTAATACTAGGCTAGTGTTTGAGTATATAACAGGGCCTATGACCGGCTGGTGAGGCAATATGTATACTAACGTTTTGGCCAAACAAATAGTATACGGTACGGCTCAACCCACAGTGAGGTTAGGGTTAGCGCAGACGAGAAACGAGCAAGTTTTGGCTTTGGTCACAGACGTTATACTACTCCCCAAGCAATCCCCAAACAATGAGTCAATAGTCTAATAATTCGACATGTCAAGATAGCCATCCAGCCATCTATCTTCCTACGTGGAGTCCGAGAGGGAAACATGGTGATTCAATGTAACTAGACTACATGTAATCAATGTTTGTATAACATTTAATTATTAAAATGGAAACACAAGTATGAAGTAAATATGAAAACTTGTCTCAGAGTATTTTCTGACTTGACAACAACCACAATGTAACTGTTAGGGTTTTACGGAACAGGACCTACAAGATCGTAGCGCCAGTTTTAGTAACCAGAATTACTCCCTAATTCTAAGGTATAAACTAGGTCAAGCCTACAGGTTGGTGAACCTAATTGGAAATAATTTTATACATAAAATAGCTTTTGTTACCAAACTAATAATTGACAAATAATCGTTTTAACTAAAATATAGGTTTTGTCAAAAATAATAAATATTTAGAAAATGACTTTAAATTGTATTTCTTAGAGATTAATAAATCTTAGAAAATTAGATTTATCTAACTAATATTTTAAAATAGAAATTATACCGAACATTTATTAATAAAACGATTTTCCTTAGAAAATACCTTTTTAACCATTTTTCGTAAATTAGAGAGAAAATAACTTCTTAAATATTTAAAATAGCACTTTTGCATAAAAATACGATTTTCTTGCCAAAATAACGGTTTTGAATGATTATAAAACATTTCGATTATTAATACTAAATAACCATCTTTTTACCAAGATTAATTATTTTAACAAATAAACTCATTTATGAAAAAAAAATAAAATTTCTTTTATTAATCTAATTATCGAAAACCCTTTTTGGTTTAATCTCGTGTTTAAAAAGAATATATATAAATATCATAAAATTTCTATGGCAAATAGTCTTATTATTACAGTTTACTAACAAAATCTTTTCCATAGCTTAATACTAACTCTAATAAATAATTATTAACGTAGTGTTTTAATAATAGTTAAAGCTTTGTAAAAATAACTAATAATTACTAGCATTTAAATATATGAAGCCAACGTATAACAATAATCTTGATTAATTAATTAAGGGTTCTAATTAATTATGTTAGGCTACAGCATGTCAATACCAGCATCCAAACCATCACTGCCTAAAATATATCACATTATTACCAGATATCAATCCTACAATCAATTGAACTATTTCTAAGGGTCCCAGGATACAAATTGAAGTTCTGTTAAATGGAAGAAGGTAAAAAGGAAGGCTTTACCCAAAGATTTTACACGAAGGAGTACCGAGGGGAGGCCTCGGACTCGGAACGACGCCGGAAACGACGAGCACGGACACGTGCACGCACACGGGCGGACACCCGGGGAAGTCACGCGGCGACGGGGCACACGCGGGAGATGGCGGCGCCGGGCGGAGGGCACGCGTGGCTGCCAATGGTGCGGGAGAGCGCTGGCGGGCTGCTGATTCGTACGAAAAAGCCGACGCGGGGTGCTGCTGCAGTAGCGGGACTGCTACGGGTGCTGGGGACGCCGGACGGGGGTCGTCGGTTATCAGCCACAGACGAGAGGGGGGTCTGGAATGGGTTGGAGAGTGGAAAAGTAGGAGGAGATGTGTTGTTGATGTGGAGAGAAGGGGTGGAAAGAATTGGGAGATGGTGATGGTGGTTTTTTTTTCTTTTTGATTTAGAGATTTTAGTGAGGGAGAAGAGGGTGCTGGTGGTGGTAGTTAATGAGAGTGGTAGAGAGATTTGAGGAAATTGTGAGGACGTGGAGAGAGAATGAGAGAATGGGAGAATGGGTCAGCAGACTGAGTGCGGGTGGGTTGTGTTTTTTTTTTCTTTTTTTAAAAGGATTTTACACTAATCCTTGATGAAGTATCTTCCTATGCTATAAATCTGATGTAGTATCCGGACCACAACAAGGTTCAGTATCTTATCATCGAAGCAGTGAATGACACCTTCAACCAAACAAGGACAAGGCGTGACCCACCAATTTGCGACAAAATACTGTTCCAAGCCGCGATTAGGTATAAGTACACAAACCAAAAGTACCTATACCAAAATGGATAAGGTTGTCTAACCAGTCTATGTGAATGCAATTTAAGAACAAACCTCCAACGCATATTCTCTTTGCCTAACAATGGGATCGACATAGTCCCCAATTGGGCATCAGGGGCCTAAGAGCATAACGTTCAGTGAAGCGATAATGGACGTCAGTAATAGTAAGAGCATAATGCTTCACAAAATATCAGTGACCGTTAGTAGCAGTAAAAGGGGTCGTCAACCCGCATCTCTGGTAGAGCGTATGGTCATAAAATGTAATGTGCATGGTAGCCCATAAGCTAAGAAAATGTCCTATCCACCCTATGCCTACCTATGTTGTATCCACAACATATATAACCCCTATTAACCGCTAAATCAAACTAATCATGCAAATATTATTAGCAGTTAATCCTATTGTATGGTTTATACGTACCGGTGGCCAGCTAGCTACAAAAGTCTGAGATCTACATGCGACTTGTGACTTCATGGCACAAATGTGTCAAGGCCAATGAATGCAACACAAGTAAGGGAATATCTCTTAAATGTAGGTCAAATGTGCATAGAAATGATTAAGTAGCAGAAAATAGATCTAAATAGTATAATTGCATTTAAATATAACTATGTAGTACAATTTATTTTGCAGAAAAGAAATAGTAAATATATAAATGTATGTAATATGTGAGCTAGAATAAATAAACAGCAATGGCAATGTATCTTACCTACTATTGATGCCTAGCTAGTGTGGTGCGATGATCATGATGGCACAAAATTGACTTTGGTGACTTCATAAGATGGCCTCTGTCGATGGTGCGATGATCATGATTAACATTTAAAAATTTGGCACGGGCATGAATATGATCAAAATAGTCATGATTATAGTGGAACAAAAATCTAAACATTAGTGATAAACAGAGTTTGGAGTATAGGCATGACTATGACTATATTCAAATAGTTTAGCCATGATCAAAGTTGTTTAGGAACAATCAAAGTTCAAATTTGTTGGCACGATTATCTCGATTAACTATTTTAAAAACTATTTAGGCACGATTACAGGATCAAAATCTAGCAAAAATATACTAATTGACATGATCGAAATATAATAAAAAGTAGTCTAGTCGTGATCAAGAGGTCGTTAAGGATGATCCAAATCAAAATTATTTTTAGCATGATCAATTACGTAGGCATGATCATAGAATCATAATCTAGGTATGATTATGAATCTAGTGGAATAGAATTAAAATTCACTAATAGATTTAAAGGAGGAAGAGTCAAAGATGACTCGAGATTAGAAGATAAGAAAGAAGGATAAAAAGGAAAGGACTACAAGCTTTGTTTATAATACGCTAATGAGAAATAGGATATCAATTTAGCTTGGAGTGAGAGTGCAAGATTTTAAGGATCATGAGAAATCAATAGTCATATGCCAATAAAAGATTTAGCCTCTATGGTATTCGAAAATTATATGCATATCTGAAATCGTTTCACCAAAAATTTATGCATCGCCAGTGTACATCTGGTTGTATTTCATGACTCAAATATGATTTGTATCGAATATTCTATTAGATCTACCAATATTAACATACAACTCAAAAGTCAAAAATAGGACAATTAGGACATGGTTTTAATAACACTCGACAACTTATACTTACTCGAAATTACTTCAACTTGGGGATCATGCCACGCTGCACTGCTAGCTGCAATAAACCCGCAGTCTCGATAATTCAAGTAAATGGCGATAATGCGCTGCTGTCTTGCCATTATGAGTCATCGAAAACTACTCCAACCATATCCATAAAATTTTAAAGGAGATTCTAGAATATCAACATGTTAATCATGATAGAAAATATAAGTATCTGTTCTTGAAGAAAAGTATCAATTTTGAAATTCAGATGATTGATTAGGAAAGAATATGATCAAAAACAAGAGAAATATAAATTTTAATTTCTATTTCTCTAATATTCAAGATCGAGGGAAATATATATATATCTTGAATTTCAACAAATCTAACACGGAATAAATATATGGATTGTTCGATCATGTTAGGCTCAAACACAATGGATGGAATTAAAATATTGACCCTTAGAAAGATGGATTACTATGGCTAGTCGAAAATAGATAGTGTAGCACCCAGTTTTTCAAATGAGGGTAATTTTGAATTTTCGTGTTGATAATTATTTTAATAATGATAATTAATTCATGATATAATTTTTGGTGATTTTAAATTATTTTAAAATTATTTAAATCAATGACTTGTGGTTTTGACGTTTTGCTAGTAAAATCCTAGAGACTGTTTGACCTAGAGCCTAACCATGTGATTATGATATTTTAATGTCATTTCTGGCCTAATGATATTTTGCATTTGACCTCTTTGAATTATTTTGATATTATTTTATTATTTATGATATTGTTTTGGGGTTATTTGAGTCGGGTTCGAATTTCATCTCAATCCGACTTGTAACGGGGACCCGGGGTAACTTAGACTCTAGTTGGACCCATGCATTAGTTAGCCATGGCCCACATTTTAATTAGTCATGTTAGAAAGATTAGTCATAATCCTAATTATTAGGTTAACCATTTAGAGTTTTTATTTTGACCCTTTTACCCCCAAACCCTAACCAAAATTGTTTTAAACACTTGTAACTAAGGGAGGGGCAAACTTGTAATATTCAATGAAGGGGGGATATAACCATTGTGGCCGGCCCTAATAGGACTCCCATCTCATTTCCTTTCTTTGAGAAGTCTTCTTCCCCAAGTGCTCTCAAGCTCTCCCAAGGAAGAAGCCTTTCTCCTTGGATTTTCTCTCATTTAGATAATATTTCCTTCTCGTTTATTTCTCCATTTTGCATTTAGGAAAGTTTTAACCATAGGAATGACCCCCATTGTTGTGTCCCTATTTTGTGTCCTCTTGTGTCCATTATGTGTCCTTTAGGGATTTCTATTGTATTATTGTTGTATCTTGTGTTCATGGGGAAAACCCCCAAACTTGGATACACTTTATATTTAAAATATTGATTAAATGAATTAATTCATATTTAATCTCAGATTTGAATATATAGAGATGTGTTCTTGAGTACTTTATATTTCATTCATGTATCTCTTAAATATATATATATATATATATATATATATATATATATATATATATATATATATATATATATATATATATATATATATATATATATATATATACACTCTCATTACAATATATATATATATATATATATATATATATATATATATATATATATATATATATATTGTAATGAGAGTGTATATATATATATATATATATATATATATATATATATTATATATATATATATATATATATATATATATATATATTTTGAGTGTGGTTCACCATATTATTATTGTCATTATTGTTGTGGATAATTAGGATATATATTGTGTATTCTTTTGGCTCAAAATATCTAAATCCGTCATGATTTTTATCCACGTTTTTAATTTCAGCCCTAACTTAGAAATGTCATAACTTCTAGCTCAAAGCTCGGTTTAATCTCACGTTTTTTTTAAAAAAGCGTATTGAAGTTAGCTTTCCAAAAACATGTATTAATTGGCCTAATTCTTTCTGTAACTTTCTGGAGAATTATTTGAGTGTCAGCTGTACGAAAGACAAACGCGTTCTCGGTGTTTTCGCGATTCCGGGAGTTTTCGGAAACGAAAATGCGATCCGTTTGAAGTTTCAGAAAGCTAACACGTAGATCTATAACATACTTTAATCCTAGATTTTAATTCATGCTGAGATGGTATAGTATTGATTATTAGTAGGAGTTACTATTCGGTATATGCATTTTGTGCACCCTTGAGTGTAATATAATGTTCTATTTGATTTTAACCCATGTTAATGTATATACATTATGTAATTAAATAGAGAATGCAAGGATGAGTAAATGGTTAAATAAATGATATAGGAGGTGTAAGTATCCTATCTAATGTAAGCATGTATAAGTATGGCTTATAATGAATATGTAGGTACCATAGTATGTAATGTATGGTGCATATAGTAGTGCAAAAGAATAAATGAATGATGAATGAATGCAAGCATGAATGTAATATAATAATAGATGTAATGTATACAATATACAAGTTAATGAGATGTAATGTTCTATGTTAACACAAGTCCTATATTACCTCATGTACCCCCTTACACTATGTTGACACTATCACACTTGACACTTTGTTCACTTACACTTTGACACTCTTTGATATGTATACACTATGTATGCCCATTTAACGCTCACTTGCCCCTTTGCCATGTTCACATACACACACATAGCCTTTTAAATAAGTATTTATGAATATAGTTAACTTAGCTATGTATGTATATTATATATATGTTAGCATATTGTGTTGTAATATATAAGTTTATATAACCATTTGAAATGCCATGATTATAGACCTAATGTTGAATACCAATATATGCATGTGTATATATGTGTAGACATATATAGCTTAAAGTAATAGATTACCTAGTGTATATCTAATATGAATTCTTGCCTATTTGAGTATTGAATAATTGCATGCTATATAGAGTTGGGTGTATGTTGGCTTGTATAGCCTTGTATTGATGTGTGCTTGCTAGGATAGTCTTGGTTAGGCCTAGTAAGACTTGCTGGGTTAGGACATGACCTAGTTTGACCTTGTTTGACTAGTGCAGTTGACCAGAGTTGACCAAGGGTTGACTTTGGCCTAGTTTGACCTAGATTCATGTAGAATGCATTGTAGTGCTTTATATTACCCTTCTGGACATGTTGTGACTTGTGCTGTTCTGATTAGGAGCCAGACACCTCTCTTCGGACAGTATATTTACTTTGGACATTCAGACACCAGGCGAGTACATTCTCTGATCATTTCATATCTTGTTTAGGCTTATATTTCCTGCTTTAGATTACTTTACATGATGCTGACACGTTGGAAATACGGATTAGTACTATATGGATCTTGTTATGCGATGTTATCCCCTTAGCGGATACATCGGGTATTCGTGTTCGTGTACTTTATCGTGAGCATCGTGTACTCCTTGTATTCGTGACATTCGTGTATAAATCGTATAAAATCATGTATATTCATGTATTCACATGATCTCGTGTGCGACTATACTTCGTGTGCAATAACATATCATATCTAGATCCTTGTGTATTGATTGGGACGGGGGAGTAGAAGTGGTTATGTAATCAATCCAATAGATTACTCGTGTACAACCTCTGTAGATTACTCGTGTACAACATCGTGTCGTTTAAATAACCATCTTGTGCTCTGAATCACTAGTCACTGATAGTTCTCTATATAGTGTAGCTATTTAATTACCGTCTCTCTCTTTTTCATCATGTTATTTCTTCAGATCCTGTATCTTACTCTCTAGCATATTTATATTTCCTAACCTGTTATGATATTATTGAGATGTACTGTACTCGCTCCTGTCCTGACTGGATCCGTTGATAAATTTTACAGATAGCTTGGAGATTGCCTGCTAGCCTAGAGGAGACACATTAGAGGTTGTTTAGTTAGCTATTTTCAATTGTCTGGAGTTGTATTTACTTTATGGATTACTGTATTTGAGTTTGGAGATTTAAGATATATTTTTGGATTTGTATCTTAGACACTTAGATTTCTCTCTGTTGTACCTCTTTTGGATTTCATGTTTTATCTATCCTTATCATGCTCTACCTTAGATGTGATTGAGTCTGTACCTGCTATGTCACCCCCATTCGGGGAGTATAAACTGTTTAGCCTTATATTGTTAGATGCATGAGACCTAGGACAATGTTCTACCGCCGACACTGCGGCGTAGGCTGGACGTACCCACTTCTCGTACCCTAACTCTAGGGTGCGGTCGTGACACATTTTTAGTGGTGGCCCATGCAGGTCGAGATTCGTATTAGTGCAATTTCGTAGTAGCGCAACGACTTAGTTGTACTACTACGAGCCTGCTATTGGATATATAAATTAAGATGTTAGGATGAGAGGATACTCAATCACTGTTAGGATTCCTTGAGAGATTCCTGGGATGACCCTTGAGAATCTCATTTTGAATTCCGATTTAAACTCCTTTTCCTTGTTTTGATTCACCTTTTTCCTTGATTTGAATTTGATTTTATGGATTCATTGTAGAACTTTGAATCCTGGTATTAGTTGATGATTTTGATAAAATTTTGTAGTTGTTGATTTAATTTTGTATTTAGATTAATATTTTTAAATGCAAGGTACTCAATCACACTTAGGATTCTTTGAGAGATTTTTGGGACGACCCCTGAGAAACTCATTTTGAACTTCAATTGGAATTCCTTTTCCTCTTGTTTGGATTCACCCTCATTCCTTGCTATTGAATTTAAGCTTGATGGGTTCCTCTCGTTTGAACCGATGAGAAGGAACATATCTTCATTATTCTTTCTCGCCATTATTCCCTTGCATTCTTATTTACCTTTATTTTAAACTCTGTCTCATTACATTAATTACCCATATCTTGTCGTCCCTACCAGATGTACTTCGAAACCCTTGAATCTTCGTATCTTTTGCATGGAGAAGGCTAAGGAAGTGACGTAAATTATGTAGCTCAGAGAAGACGTAACTGGTTATTTTATGATGATCTAAAGGAAATCAAATGTGGAGTGTTCCATATAGAAACTTGAGATAGAAATGTGGTAAAGGTCTCGAATAGAATAAAGAGATGTATACTGCCAATTTGGAAACAATTACATTTAGAGAAATTTTGGGGTTATGAGATAGTTTATAGGTGTATTCAAAACTAATGAGGATATCAGAGGTCAACCTAGTTTTGAGAACTTAGAAAATCTTGGTTATTGATTCTGGGGAAAACTTTTACTCTGAGGCTATGTAGAAGGTTAATAATGGAAAAGAGAAGTTAATTATGTTTAATAAGGATATTAAACAAGATGTTGCGAGAAAATGACTAGGGATAGAGAGAACATAAAGTTATGGAAGTTTAGAGATTGTTGTGAAATATTTTTAGGAGAATAATATTCAAGGGTGTATGTCGAAGAAAATACGGAAGTTGATTTTATGATGGAAGATAACTTTTGTAAGGCCTAGTGTTTTAAATTAAATAATACAAGGAGAACAATTTGAACAAGTTCAAGGAATTCGTAAACGGGATTTAGAGGTTTTGGGTCAAATTTAAGACAAGGTGAAAGAACTTGGAAATTTAAATAAATGGTTAATGTTGATTCCTAAATGTGAGGGCTGTGCTTCAAGAGTGATGTTTGGAAATTGGAAATTGCCTACGGTAGTCATGGTAAGGGTTTAAGTAAAGGTTAAATTTTCATATGGAGACTGGTGAGGTAAAGATATGATTGGCAAGTTATGACCAGATGAACTTAAGAGTATCAGAAGCAGATGACTAACTCGATCTTCATTATTTTTGTGCATTAATTACCACCTCTTGAACTCCCACTTTCTAATTGAGATCCTTGATGTTCCTTATCGTGACTTTGATATTTGGAATATAATACTAGCTGTTACCCTCCAACAAATCTTATATGCAAGACCTAGACGAGCTCACCTTCGTGTAGGTATATCATGTCCCACTAAAACCCGTCTTCTTGTACTCTATTTTCTTGATATGATTTTCTGGTCAACTGGCTAAACTATAACCTCTACCATTATACTAAATTTCTTCTTATTTCAATTAGAAATCCAGCCTTGACTCAATTCTTTCGACCCGACATGTGATGGTGTTCTACTTGTTTCCTTAGATGCTTAATCTTGTACTTTATCTGATTACTTGACCCGTTTGGTTAAGAACCTTGGACTATGTAATTTCTTTCATCATTACCACCCTTATATCTTATTCTGCTAAATTAGCCTTAGTTTTGCAAGCTTATCTATTTTCGAGCTTGGTCATGACATATTTTATTGGGTGGCCACCCACTAACATATTGTCTAATCTGAACCGGTACATGATGGTCTGATCAACCTATTGCACTTTGGTTTGCTTTTTTATGTATCAATCTACGAAAATGGAGACATAGTTAAACTTGACCCTAGAGTCTCATTCGCGACAGCCTTGACAATTCTCCTTGAAATCTTTTCATCGCCTATGAACCTCGTATTCGTACTCAGTCAAATTAAATTTAATCATGACCTGAATCTCCATCATTGGATGCTCGTGCTCATACTTTGATTTCATTGATTTCCCTTCTTGCCCAAATCTCGTTTTATCCCGAAATTGATCAACTTAGATCGTGTCAAGACAAAAATCTATTTGTGATTTGTTGTGCCTAAATTTTCAATTTTTGCCATTTTATGGAATAGTAACCTTTTAATAATTTTTTAGTTGCTTGTTAATGACCAATTTTTATATAGGATGGTAGACAACCCTACAACCTTAATGATTGTTGTTCCCTTACCTTTCCAATTAGGACACCCTAGATTGTTTGTGTGTTGATACCATAGTACTGTTTTGACCTAGAATGATTAGTGTACCTAGGTGAGGCTTCCAATTGCTACGGTATGCCCTGACCTTGTATACTATTCCTTCAAATTGCATGATTTAGATAAAAAAATTTAGACCTTGATTGTTGGAAAATAGGGACGTCATCCCATTAGTATCAGTTGTAGATATATATAGGTTAGTCCTTGATGTGGGGATGTGTGTCTATAAACATGTAGCTTATGAGATTTATGAGAGATTATAGTATCAGCCTTGATAGGATGTACTAGTCGTTTGGTGAGTATAAATGTGTTATGAGAGATAGGGGCCTATATGTCTTAGTAATGCATCGTTCCTATGGTAATAGAATGTATTAATAGATGGTTAATAGAAAGATAATAATTTGAGCATACATATAGCCTATGATCAGTTCCTTTTCATCCTTAGTTAAGACCACTTAAAATAGGTCCAGTCCCTTGGATATAGGTTCCAGTCCATATTTTATTGAAGTTCCATTACCGCCGTACAGCAGAGCAGTGTTGGAGGTATTCCTAGATTGACACTATTTAGATGTCCGTTTATTATTCCAGTGTTAGGAAGTGTTACCTTAGATATTGGGTAGGTTAGAGGCTCTAGAAGGAGTACTATCGATCTTAAATTTCGAGGACAAAATTTTTCTAAGGTGGCTAGAGTTGTAGCACCCAGTTTTTCAAATGAGGGTAATTTCAAATTTTTGTGTTTATAATTATTTTAATAATGATAATTAATTCATGATATGATTTTTGGTGATTTTAAATTATTTTAAAATTATTTAAATCAATGACTTGTGGTTTTGACGTTTTGCTAGTGAAACCCTAGAGACTGTTTGACCTAGAGCCTAACCATGTGATTATGATATTTTAATGTCATTTCTGGCCTAAGGATATTTTGCATTTGACCTCTTTGAATTATTTTGATATTATTTTATTATTTATGATATTGTTTTGGGGTTATTTGAGTCGGGTTCGAATTTCATCTCAATCCGACTTGTAACGGGGACCCGGGGTAACTTAGACTCTAGTTGGACCCATGCATTAGTTAGCCATGGCCCACATTTTAATTAGTCATGTTAGAAAGATTAGTCATAATCCTAATTATTAGGTTAACCATTTAGAGTTTTTATTTTGACCCTTTTACCCCCAAACCCTAACCAAAATTGTTTTAAACACTTGTAACTAAGGGAGGGGCAAACTTGTAATATTCAATGAAGGGGGGATATAACCATTGTGGCCGGCCCTAATAGGACTCCCATCTCATTTCCTTTCTTTGAGAAGTCTTCTTCCCCAAGTGCTCTCAAGCTCTCCCAAGGAAGAAGCCTTTCTCCTTGGATTTTCTTTCCTTTAGGTAATATTTCCTTCTCTTTTATTTCTCCATTTTGCATTTAGGAAAGTTTTAACCATAGGAATGACCCCCATTGTTGTGTCCCTATTTTGTGTCCTCTTGTGTCCATTATGTGTCCTTTTGGGATTTCTATTGTATTATTATTGTGTCTTGTGTTCATGGGGAAAACCACCAAACTTGGACACACTTTATATTTAAAATATTGATTAAATGAATTAATTCATATTAAATCTCAGATTTAAATATATAGAGATGTGTTCTTGAGTACTTTACATTTTATTCATGTATCTCTTATAGAAATATATATATATATATATATATATATATATATATATATATATATATATATATATATATTGTAATGAGAGTGTATCTATATTTATATATGTAATAAATGGTTCATGATGATTATATAATCAAGTTTGTGAGTGTGGTTCATCATATTATTATTGTCATTATTGTTGTGGATAATTAGGATATATATTGTGTATTCTTTTGGCTCAAAATATCTAAATCCGTCATGATTTTTATCCACGTTTTTAATTTCAGTCCTAACTTAGAAATGTCATAACTTCTAGCTCAAAGCTCGGTTTAATCTCCCATTTTTTTAAAAGAAGCATATTGAAGTTAGCTTTCCAAAAACATGTATTAATAGGCCTAATTCTTTCTGTAACTTTCTGGAGAATTATTTGTGTGTCAGCTGTACGAAAGACAAACGCGTTCTCGGTGTTTTCGCGATTTCGGGAGTTTCCGGAAACGAAAACGCGATCCGTTTAAAGTTTCGGAAAGCTAACACATAGATCTATAACATACTTTAATCCTAGATTTTAATTCATGCTGAGATGGTACATTATTGATTATTAGTAGGAGTTACTATTCGGCATATGCATTTTGTGCACCCTTGAGTGTAATATAATGTTCTATTTGATTTTAACCCATGTTAATGTATATACATTATGTAATTAAATAGAGAATGCAAGCATGAGTAAATGGTTAAATAAATGATATAGGAGGTGTAAGTATCCTATCTAATGTAAGCATGTATAAGTATGGCTTGTAATGAATATGTAGGTTCCATAGTATGTAATGTATGGTGCATATAGTAGTGCAAGAGAATAAATGAATGATGAATGAATGCAAGCATGAATGTAATGTAATAATAGATGTAATGTATACAATATACAAGTTAATGAGATGTAATGTTCTATGTTAACACAAGTCCTATATTACCTCATGTACCCCCTTACACTATGTTGACACTATCACACTTGACACTTTGTTCACTTACACTTTGACACTCTTTGATATGTATACACTATGTATGCCCATTTAACCCTCACTTGCCCCTTTGCCATGTTCACATACACACACATAGCCTCTTAAATAAGTATTTATGAATATAGTTAACTTAGCTATGTATGTATATTATATATATGTTAGCATATTGTGTTGTAATATATAAGTTTATATAACCATTTGAAATGCCATGATTATAGACCTAATATTGAATACCAATATATGCATGTGTATATATGTGTAGACATATATAGCTTAAAGTAATAGATTACCTAGTGTATATCTAATGTGAATTCTTGCCTATTTGAGTATTGAATAATTGCATGCTATATAGAGTTGGGTGTATGTTGGCTTGTATAGCCTTGTATTGATGTGTGCTTGCTAGGATAGTCTTGGTTAGGCCTAGTAAGACTTGCTGGGTTAGGACATGACCTAGTTTGACCTAGTTTGACTAGTGCAGTTGACCAGAGTTGACCAAAGGTTGACTTTGGCCTAGTTTGACCTAGATTCATGTAGAATGCATTGTAGTGCTTTATATTACCCTTCTGGATATGTTGTGACTTGTGCTGTTCTGATTAGGAGCCAGACACCTCTCTTCGGACAGTATATTTACTTTGGACATTCAGACACCAGGCGAGTACATTCTCTGATCATTTCATATCTTGTTTAGGATTATATTTCCTGCTTTAGATTACTTTACATGATGCTGACACGTTGGAAACACGGATTAGTACTATATGGATCTTGTTATGCGATGTTATCCCCTTAGCGGATACATCGGGTATTCGTGTTCGTGTACTTTATCGTGAGCATCGTGTACTCCTTGTATTTGTGACATTCGTGTACAAATCATGTGAAATCGTGTATATTCATGTATTCACATGATCTCGTGTGCGACTATACTTCGTGTGCAATAACATATCATTTCTAGATCCTTGTGTATTGATTGGGGCGGGGGAGTAGAAGTGGTTATGTAATCAATCCAATAGATTACTCGTGTACAACCTCTGTAGATTACTCGTGTACAACATCGTACCATTTACATAACCATCTTGTGCTCTGAATCACTAGTCACTGATAGTTCTCTATATAGTGTAGCTATTTACTTACAGTCTCTCTCTTTTTTATCATGTTATTTCTTCAGATCCTGTATCTTACTCTCTAGCATGTTTATATTTCCTAACCTGTTATGATATTATTGAGATGTACTGTACTCGCTCCTGTCCTGACTGGACCCGTTGATAAATTTTACAGATAGCTTGGAGATTGCCTGCTAGCCTAGAGGAGACACATTAGAGGTTATTTAGTTAGCTATTTTCAATTGTCTGGAGTTGTATTTACTTTATGGATTACTGTATTTGAGTTTGGAGATTTGAGATGTATTTTTGGATTTGTATCTTAGACACTTAGATTTCTCTCTATTGTACCTCTTTTGGATTTCATGTTTTATCTATCCTTATCATGCTCTACCTTAGATGTGATTGAGTCTGTACCTGCTATGTCACCCCCATTCGGGGAGTATAAACTGTTTAGCTTTATATTGTTAGATGCATGAGACCTAGGACAGCGTTCTACCGCCGATACTGCGGCGTAGGCTGGACGTACCCACTTCTCGTGCCCTAACTCTAGGGTGCGGGTCGTGACAGATAGGCAATACGACTTTTATGCTATGATGATGGTGGTTAGAGGGGAGAAAATAAAATTACACAAATGATTAGGAAATGAACCCTAGGGTGGCCTAAATTACAAAACAAAAAGTCTACCCACCTTGGGTCATACCCTCGTATTAAATACAACAATATCCTTCTAGGAGAATCTCCTCAAGTATCCAATAGGAATTCAATAAATTCCTATCTAGATCACATGGCCTATATAACAACCTTAACTATCCAACAGTCAATTTGAATAAGGGACTCCTATTCCTAGTCATCCTCCTAAATCAATTCAATCATAATTGTGAATGAGCATTTCCTAGTCGCAGGCTCACAGTAGTACGACTAACGTAGGTACTACCATGAGTTCGTAATCTTATGCGAAAACTGACCTGCATGGGCCCACCACAAAAACTTGTTACTACCCGCACCCGTTTTTTCTTCTTCCAAATGCGAGTGCGTATCCAAGCCAGCCTACGCCGCAATGTTGGCGGTAGAACGCCGTCTAGCCACAATGCTCAAAATAAAAAATAATAATTATTTTCTTTATTGCACATTCATAAAACTAACCAATTTACAATATTCACAAGTTTTATATTTTAAAGGAAAGTACAATGTTCTTATAAATATTAAAAAGATAACTAAATAAAAACTCAACTATCTAACTAGTCTCTAGGTTTGGCCTCCGCACATACCCATGTCTAACGAATGCTAAGAGTTGTCGTGACTAACCTAAAAAAATTGGTTTTCCATCAGGAATGGAACGAGTACATTCTAACAATAGTTCCAATAATTTGACAAATCTATAAAATAGTAAATAATACTGAAGTGCATGAGGGATGTATAAACAGGAAATCATGGTATAAAACATGTGAGTAAAAATCAGGAGAGCATGGCAATAAAGACAAGGAAGTATCTGTAATAAATGACTGAAATAGGAACTGTAATATAGCAAGACCACATCTAACTAGTGAATTGAAATACACTTTCGACATGTAAACGGCTAGAGGTAAATCCGACACCCCGTACGTGAAGTGTGCGACTGCTATCAGACACGAATAGACAAATGGGATGTTTTTGGGTATATCTACATGTCTACTAATGTATTTCTCTGCCCAACTAGTACTCATGGATTTAAACAGGTTACGAACATGGTAAAACATTGGTCACGAACAACATATAAAGAATCCATAACTACTACCTCGTGTGACCATCGTGTCGAGAATCAATAGAATATCAATATATAATACTACTAAATACATGAATCATAGAGATGATCAAATATAAAAACTATCAGAAATTTACTCGCCTGGGGTCCTTTGCTGGTGAAACCGATAATACCCAACTACTTAGTGAGCCACAATAGTCAAACTCGTGCAACAATCTCTGGATGCTGAAACAGACATCACCAACAAATTTGGTATAAAAGAATTGTCTAAAAATGCCTACCCAAAAGTCCAATTCTGGACACATGGGCAAAATTGTAATTTCGGATCAAAATAATGTCCGCCATTGGACCCGCTTTGCAGCAAAAAGCATGCTAGAGCCTACGATCTCTAAAGTCATCAAACTATATGTCTACGATTCCGGTTTGACGATACGAACCCAACCGTATGTCCAAATTTGGATTTCGGTAGGCCGTGCACAAATTCGCCCGTTGGATCGGATCACGGGCCCGCCAAAATAGTATTCCGGTCGACCTTCTCAGAATTGGACCAAACTTGGCATACAGGACCAGAAAATGATACGGTTCTATTGGCACAAATTTCGTCTCGAGATGATGAACATGCACAAATTTATGGACTAGTTTGCAAAAGGGTCGATACGGGATATCTCGACGGATACACCTCGATTTCTTCGTGCATACACAACGAAATTAAGTTCTGTCGAATCCCATACGTGAATAACATCCATATGCATCTTTCGATGCTCATGGGTTGCGACCACATCGCTCGGTTTGTCGAGGCACACACTGTATCGGTAGAAATTCTAGTTTTTGAACATGTTTTATCGTAGTTTTTCTCTGAGTTTGAAAACAAATTTCTCAATGTTTTATAGATGAAAACCAAAAGTAGCAACTGCTTTTTGTTGCTGTTTATGTCTTCTAAATTTTTATTCAAAAGGATTTTAAAGAAACCCCAGGATCTAGTAGGTATGCGCCTTCAAAATTAGCATCCTACACCTCAAACTGTTATTTACAAAAATCAGTTTGAGTGGGTTTTCGAGAATATTTCAGAGATTTAAACTAGTAGTTTGTTGCAGTTTGATAAAAAACTATTGAAAGGATTGGTAGGGGGTCATATGGTCTACGCATACGAGTTTATATATTCGAAAATGACTGAACAACAATGGAGGAAATCGAAGAAGAAGTTGGCACCTCGGTTTGGAATTGGAAACAGACCAATCCTCTGTTTCGGTCGGCCCAAAGCAGCTCAGTCGCCTGTGTGGCAGCCTCCGGCGATGTCAGGAGGTTCGTGGTGGCGCGTCTAGGTCTGAGGAAGGTCGGGGCGTGTCTGGCTTGTCGCACGAAGCTCATTGGTAGAGTTTCTTAGGGTTTTTCGAAGGACTCCTATCCAATGATTTGTTCTTATAATCAAGTTTAAATCCTAATTAAACTCGAATTCGTTTAGGGTTTTGATTCGGGTTGTGGTCAGGGTCGTAGAGAATGTTATAGGGATCATACAGAAAAAGATTCGAAATGATTTGGTTAAGAAATTTGGAAGATTGGATTTTTGCATCCTATCTAGTTTCATCCATGTTTTCGAAAGGGGGGGTCGGGCTTAGTATTCACTGTTCCCGCAAGGGAACAGTGTTGGTGTTCTTTTCTTTCCTTTTTTTTTGCTTATATATATATATATATATATATATATATAATATATATATATATATATATATATAGCTTAGTATATATTGACCTATACATATATACTGTCACGACCCGCACCCTAGTGTGAGGGCACGAGAAGTGTACGTCCAACCTATGCCGCAGTGTCGGCGGTAGAACGCTGTCCTAGGTCACATGCATCTAACAGTTTAAGGTACATTGCACAGTTATACTCTCCGAATGGAGGAATAATATAAGTACAAATCTTAATCACAGCTAAGGAAGATGTACGATAAGATAGATAGGAATATCAACAGAATCCACAGATGAAATACGATAAAAGAGAGAATCCAAAGTGTCTAAGATAAATATCTAACAACTCCACAAATCCACATCATCACATAATCTTAAATACAAATATCCAGATGAAATACAACTGAAATAAGATAACTAAACTATGGGGGTGTCGTTAGCAGGTAATGGATCCTGCTGGAGGTCCAAGTCACAGGTGTCCTCTAATGCTGCCCCGTAGTAGGTGGTACAATACGTCTCATCCTCGTCCTCTATAATATTTTCAACAAGTCCAGTCAGGACAGGAGCGAGCACAGTACATCTCACGCAGTTCATATCATGACAGGAATATAAAACATGCAATAGAGTAAGATACATGAATCGCTGAAAGAAAGGACATGAAATAAAAAGATGACTGTAATGGAAATATCTACTATAAGTAAAGAACTAACAGTGAACTAGTGATTTAGAGTACAAGATAGACATGTGAACGGCTTGATAATAAATATGAGAGTTTGTACATGGCTACACTACTTTGGAAATATTCACATGACCATTTTTACTCTCCCATCCCCAATCAATACACAAAGATCCGTTCAAGTTATGTTATTATACATGATTTCACATAGGGGCCCATAAGTGGGTGCACATGAATATAAACATGGGGGCTCCATGAACATGAGAGTACATGAATCACGAGAGTGCACATGAATGGTGAAAGCACAGGAATACATGATGAAAGTGAAACGCACATGACATGATGTATCCGATGCTTCCGAGGGGGATAACATCGTATGAAAAGATCCATATAGTACTAATCCGTGTTACCATCGTGACAGCATCAAGTAAAGTAATCTAGAGCAAGAATATAAGTCCTAGCAAGTATGAAACGGTCAGAGAATGTACTCGCCTGATATCCTGAGTATTCGAAGTGAATATACTGTCTGAGGAGAGGTGTCTGACTCCTATTTAGAATAGCACAAGTCACAACATGTCCAGAATGGTAATATAGAATATTACAATGCATCTACATTATGTTTGGGTCAATCTAGACTAAAGTCAACCTTTGGTCAACTCTAGTAAACTACACTAGTCAAACCAGGTCAACTAGGTCAAGTCCTAACCCAGACAAGTCTCACTAAGCCTAACCATGTCTATCCTAGCATTCACACAAATCACGAAGCTACATGAGCTATCAAACATGCACAATTTTATATACATATACACATAATGTATATAAGGCATACATATATATTGGCATACAACATCACACTATTTACATACTATATATATATAGGTATAGAACCATAGGCTACAACCATTTACATTATCTACATACATATATACTCAATCCACATATTACATATACTAAGTATATATAGGCAATCATATACATATTTACATATTATCATGCATGAATATATATATATATATATATATATATATATATATATATATATATATTTTTTTTTTTTTTTTTTTTTTTCAAACTACCACTTTATTCATTCATTCATCAAAACAGCAGTGAGTTACACGAGCCAAAATGAACTACTAACATCCAACTAATGCCTACACTTGATTGTTGCCTTGGAAATTTGTCGGAAGATCTCCTTCTCCGTAGCCTCCTTCGAATATTTGTAACCTTCATAGCGCCACTTGTTACGATTTTTCCACAAAACCCATATAACGGCTCCCACCCCGATCTGACGCCTGTGAAGTTGCTTCCCACGCCACCATTTCTGCAGACATTGCCTCAAACACGAGCTTCTTCCCCTAATCTGAAATTTAACCTGCATTGTCCTCCAAATCTCCCTTGCCAACTCACCCTCATGCAGTATATGCTCCATCGTTTCACCCGAGCTCTGCAAGCAACAATGACATTTAGAAGCCAAGCTATATCCCATATTCATGATATTTTCATCCGTGGGAAGCTTACAGTGCAGCACTCTCCTTAATAGTATCGACCATTTGTAAGGTATACAAGTACCCCAAATATGTATGAAGGATGGGTTCAGCGGCCATCTTCTTCTGGATATATCCCAAGCAGATGAAAGAGTAAACTTTCCCGACACCCTACGCCAATGCAACCCCTGATCATCGAGCAAAATGTACTGTTCAGCCATCCCTCGCCCCACCAGCAATCTCTTCCAAACATAAGATGAGTTCGACGTAACCACAGAATCAGTCGGGTTCACCTGTGTACAGTATTTAGCCATAAAGTACTGAATCCAAAGATTGTCCTGTGATCGAAATTTCCACCACAATTTAATAGCAAATGCCTGCATAATGTCCTCCAAACGTTTCAAACCCAAACCACCCTCCGATTTTGTTCTGGCTATTGATTCCCAGCCCAGCCATTTTCTCTTTGGAGCCCCATTGCAAGATCCCCAAAAGAAAGAGCTAAACATAGCTTCTATACGATATATATATATATATATATATATATATATATATATATATATATATATATATATATATATATATATATATATATATATATATATATATATATATATATAGAGTGACAGTGACATGAGTGTTCTCAGTGAATGAAGAATGTATGCAACACATGTGTGTGTATGTCTTTCAGTTTCCAGGTTTTAGTGAATATGTGTGTGTGTGTGTGTATTAGGTTTCCAGGTTTTAGTGAATATGTGTGTGTGTATTAGGTTTCCAGGTTTTAGTGAATATGTGTGTGTGTGTGTAAATATAGATGGGATTGTGTGTAAGGTTGTGTTCTCAGATTTTTGTCAACAGTTTAGATGTGTGTGTGTGTGTAATTCAGTTTCCATCACAGGTTTGAGTGAATATGTGTGTGTGTGTATTTAGTTTACAGCAGGTTAGAGTATGTGTGAGTTTAATATGAAGGTGAAAATGGAATGTGGAGGGCTGAACAGTGAAGAGGAGTGAGTGGGGTGTGTGTGTAGAGTGTAGTATTCAGATTTTAGTGTGTGTAGACAGCAGTAGGGTGTGTGTGCGCGTTGGTGACAGTCAAATGTGTATTCAGAATTTTAGGGTATTCAGTGTCACACAGGCTCGGGAAACATAAATCAAACAAACCAACATCACACCTGAACCCAAACATGTAAACCTTCATCTCAGACATAATAATATGTTCTAACATTATTAATTTAGCATCTAACATCAGTTAAAAATATAATTAAATCTCAGGAACTAATTAACAGAACATGGTATCAGGCATTTGGGGGAAACACAAAATTAGATTCGAATTCAACATAAATCATCAATTAAATGGTTGGTAAAGTGTCGTGTACGTGTACACGTGCTACACAGGTTGTGTCGTGTCCTCAAAGTGGGACACGACGTGTCCAACACATTTCGAACACACATCGTGCATCCACGTATCAGAGCGTCGTACAGAGGTTCCGAATTCTCGCGGACACGACACACAACGCGTGGACCCACGTGGTCACGTCCACGTATAGCCCACGTGTAGGGCTACACAAATGACACATAACGAGGTGTCCACGTTGTGTCTGGTGCGGGCACGAGATGCGTATCGGGCTGGGTTTCACGTGTGCGTGCGTTCAGTGTAAATTCAGTGTGGTGCCTAGAACGTGTTCGACTCGACACGATACGATCTGACATTCGAGGAATCTCGTGTCAGTCGTGGGGCCTAGCTCCATACCAAGTGTCGTGTCTCATTTTGCCACGGACACAGCACACTGTTGTTCGAGTAGCAGGGCACGGCCGAGCGCTGCACACGGCGTGTCCTATTGCTCGCAGACACGACACAGACACCGTGACACTCCCAAACCGACACGAAATCAATATACAAACATAAATCAATATTTCCATTCAAAAATATTTCAAAACATCATGAAAAGGTTCACAGAGGCATAACATCAAACACTTGCAAAAGGTAACTGATACGTGTTCGATACGGACACGAAATCGACACAAAATCACCCAAGAATCACATCACAGCTAGGGGACTCCTAGATCTATACAACCATGCCAAGAAATCAAGAAATGAAGGTGGTTTGAATAGTTTACCTATTGAGTGTCAAAAAGGTGGTTTTGTCCATAAAGGTGGTTTTGTCCTATTAGGAAAAGTCCAAAAGCCCCTACTAACCTATTCTATGAGTATTAGGAAAGGGCAATTGGTTGGGGCTAAATTAGTCATTCTAAAGTCTCTAATCACACTAACCTTATCCATAATAATTAGTCTAACCTTTAACTAAAATATTTCTATCATGTGGACTAAAATTAATATCATGTGGGCCATGCCTAACTAGTGTGTGGGTCCCACTAGAGTCAAACTACCCCCGGATCCCCGTTTCAAGTCGGATTGAGTTGAAATTCGAACCCGACTCAAATAACCCCAAAACAATATCATAAATAATAAAATAATATCAAAATAATTCAAAGAGGTCAAATGCAAAAATATCCTTAGGCCAAAAATGATATTAAAAATATCATAATCACATGGTTAGGCTCTAGGTCAAACAGTCTCTAGGGTTTCACTAGCAAAACGTTAAAACCACAAGTCATTGATTTAAATAATGTTAAAATGATTTAAAATCACCAAAAATCATATCATGAATTAAATATCATTATTAAAATAATTATAAACACGAAATTTCAAAATTAGCCTCAATCAGAAAATTAAAATAAAATGAAAAAAAAATCAACCCAAAATTTAGGGTGCTCACATCCTATCCACCTTATAAAAATTTCGTCCTCGAAATTAAAATGTTCGTAATCCTTCTAGGTCAAACCCCCACAATCAAATTCCAGAACTTAAATAAATCATACCATCAAAAGGACGACATACAGGGTCATGGCATACGGTGGTAGTGAAAGTCTCATCTAGGTATTCTAGTCATGCTAAACCAAAACGGTCATAGGGTATCAAAATACACAAGCAATCTAGGGTGCTAAACAAAAGTTACAAAAACAACAAACCATCAAAACTGTAAGGCAGTCTATCATCCTATATGAAAACTGATACTTATCATAAAAATAAAGAAAAGTAACTACCCATTATCTTTAAAGGGTTCAGAAAAAAAAAGAAAATCAAAATCAAAGTTAAGGAATGAAAGCCAATTCCATAAAAAATTTCCAATCACAATACGTATTAAGAATATTTAGTCTTGATACGATCTAAGTTGACCAAATTGGGGGAAATCAAGATTTAGGCAATATGGAGGACAGGTTCAACAAAGTCTGAGATCGAGCATACAAGGATAGAGATTCAGGTCACAATCAAATTTAATTCAATTAAGTACAATCCAAGATATAAATATGATAAGAAAAGATAATCGAAGTCGATTTGGTCGGATTAAGGAAACTAGGATTCAATGATATTGAAAAACCTCTTTTAGAGAAAACAGGAAAAGATTTCATACGAAGTCAGCAAATCATCCCTCTCTAATACTATCAGTTTATCATTTGCTAAACCATATTCTTTTTTTTTTACAAGTCCCAATATGAAAATCAACCTCTATATAACTATCATCGAAATTTTATAACCTTCAGTCATCTAAACCTTTACCACAATCACCATAGACAAAATCTTTAAGTTCCAAAACATTTTCCATGAAACATACCCCTCTTTTTAGGAGTCAACACTTATTCATTTAATCAAAATTTTAAATTCTGTCACCTCGTTTTAAATTAGATCCGAAACCTCTAAATCCAGTTTATGGAATCCTTGGACTTGTTTAAATCGAGTCTCGTATTCACTAAACTCCAATACCACTATGTCACACAAAATTTATTCTTTTTTTATAAATCAACCTTCATATTTTCTTCAGCGTTCACCTTCAAATTTTTTTTTTGAATTCTACAATTTTCTTCCAATCATCTAAAATAATTTCTATAACGTAAAATCCTTGTGTTCTCTCTGTCTCTAGTCACCATCTTACAATATCTAGTTCAATTTCGTATAATCATTTTATTCGATTAAATTCTTCTTTCCATCTCTAAATTTCTACATAGCCTTGTAATAGTTCCCAAGAATCAATAACAAAGATTTTTAAGTTCTCAAAACTAGGTTGACCTTAAACATCCTCATTAGTTTTGAAATACATCCATGAATTATTCATAACCCACTTTCTGTGATTGTTTCTAAATTGATAACATTTATCCCTCGATTTCATTTTAAACCTTTACCACATCTCCATTTCAAATTTTTCATATTTGACATCCAACACTCTGATTCCTACAAAATCATCATATGATAACCAATTACATCATTTCCGAACTAGATGATTTATATCACTTTCTCAACATTTCTCAGATAAAAAATGATATAAAGATTCAAGAGTTTTCAAGGTATAGCTGACAGAATTATATATGAGACAGGGAATTGATATAATCAGGACAGGTATATAAGACAAGAAATGATGGTAGTAAAAATATTGGCAGGAAAAGAATGATAATAGAATCTGTTCTGCTTATCTATTTAAAAGAGGGACCCATTTTTTTTTGAAACAAGAATTATAATACCAAATCCAAAATAAGGCCTAGCAAAATCATTGGTTTATTGTATTAAGAAGAAATAAATTTTTGTAAGAAGTTACACAAGGTTTATAAAAATAGCTAAAGCTACTCCTAAGTTAAATAATGAGAAGCAAAACTAATTAAAACAATTAATAAAAATTTTTGAAGGACTGAAACAAAGTAGAGAAAACATGTTCGAAAACATTTAAAGTACAATCTGATAATCATATGCGTCTGTCCAAAATTATGGTACTCTAAATCCTCGTCATACCAGTAAGCAAGGCTACGATAATCACAGAGCCCTTGACTTATGCACATATCTCTAGAATCATGGTATTTAACATTTTCGCGGTGCCGCTAGCTTGGCTGCGAAAACCTTAAATTCCTACACCCGAGAAATATATCCAGAGTCAGACTATATGTCCTCACCATGCTGGCTAATATGACTATAGAAGACTAGATTCCATAACATAGATGACCTAGCCCATTAAATTTCATCTTGCCAAAAATTAAATTAATCAATAATGCATACTCAAAAATCAAATCAAATTTATTAACGAACATCAAAATTCAAAAATGAACAAAATCCATCAAAATACAAACTCGAATGCAACAGCTATCATCAAAATTCAAAATTCGACAATCATTCATCAAAATTAATAAATACAAACTCAAATTCAACAATAATCCATTAAAATCAAATTTAACAACAAAAGGTAAAAATGAATCAAATTAAGGAAAAAGAGAGTTTTCAAATCGAAGTTAAATAAGATTCTCCAGGGTCGTCCCAAGAATCTCTCAAGGGTTCCTAACTGTGATTGAGTATCTTCAAAAATATATCCTATTCCTAGTGCAGGCTGTAGTGGTACTCAAGTTCGAATACCACTACACTTTTAGTCTTGACCTGCATGGGCCACCACTAAAAATGTGTCACGACCCGCACCCTAGAGTTAGGGCACGAGAACGTAACAACGCCCAACCTATGCCGCAGTGTCGGGGTAAACGCTGTCCTAGGTCTCAATGCATAAACAGTATAGGACTAAACAGTTTATACTCCCCGAATGGGGGTGACATAGCAGATACAGTCTCAATCACATCTAAGGTAGAGCATGATAAAGATAGATAAAACATGAAATCCAAAAGAGATACAGGAGATAGAAGTCTAAGTGTCTATGATACATAAACCCATAAATACATCTCAAAACTCAACACAGTAATCCACAAAGTAAAATACAACTCCAGACAAAGAAATAACTACCTAAACAACCTTTAATGTGTCTCCTCTAGGCTAGCAGGCACCTCCAGGCTATCTGTAA
Organism: Iris pallida; assembly: GCA_029216955.1. Lineage (NCBI taxonomy): Eukaryota > Viridiplantae > Streptophyta > Magnoliopsida > Asparagales > Iridaceae > Iris > Iris pallida. Next base: position 488,723 of record JANAVB010033216.1, on the reverse strand, counting down.
AATTTATCAACAGGTCCAGTCAGGACGGGAGCGAGCACAAAACATCTCACGCAGTTCATATCGAGTTAGGAAATATAAAGCATCAATAGAGTAAAGTATATGAAACGCTGAAAGAAGAATGTATAGAAAATAGGAGATATAATAACAGGAAATATCTAAATATGATAAGTAAGAACTGTAAGGAACATGTAATTTAGAGTACAATCTGGTTATGTAAACGGGCTAGGAAAATGCAATGGTAACTCCATTGTACGTGGTTACAATAGACATATACAATAGTAATACAAATGTACAATAGGATTTGAGTACATAACCAATTCTACTCCCCCTCCCCAATCAATACAAGGATCTACTCCAATTACGTTATCTTATACAATAGTGTACAATGTTATACAATGGATGTACAATATTATACAATAGTGTACAATGGTCTATCCATGGGGCTCATGTGATAATGAGAGTAAATATGCACAATGAGTATACAAGGATATGGGTATTCAATAAATACAATATGGAAGTGAAACGCACGTCACAATATGTATTTAGTGAATACAAGGAGATAACATCTCAGAAGAAGATCCATATAGTACCAATCCGTGATAACAGTCGTGTCAGCATCAAGTACAGTAATCTAGAGCAAGAATGTAAATCCATACAAGTATGAAACGGTCAGAGAATATACTCGCCTCGAAACCTGAACAGCTGATAAGTATAGGAGGTCCCACTGAAGCCACAGAGTCCTATTTAAAGCAACACATGTTACGAGATATCTGGCTCCTAATTAGAACAGCACAAGTCACAACATGTCCAGAAGGGTAATATAAAGTACTACAATACATTCTACATGAATCTAGGTCAAACTAGGCCAAAGTCAACCCTTGGTCAACTCTGGTCAACTGCACTAGTCAAACTAGGACGTGTCCTAACCCAGTAAGTCTTACTAGGCCTAACCAAGTGTCACGATCCGCACCTACTGTGAGGGTACGAGAGCGTAACAACGCCCAGCCTACGCGCAGTGTCGGCGGTAGAACGCTGTTCTAGGTCATGAATTATAACTAACATAATATGAATGCTCTCCATAAGAAGGCCAACACAGAGGTACAACTCAATCACAATTAGGGATAGAATATGGCACGATAAAATAGATAAGAGAATCCTCAACCGAGGTACAACAGAAATGAAATACAAGTCTCAACATCTCTACAATATACAAACTCTGAATCAAGAACAACAACTAAATAAAAGGAAAACAGTCTAAACTATCTATACTAAGCAAGGTATCGACCTCAGCAACTGCCTGAACCTCCCCTTGGGTCCAGGTCGCGAGTGTCAACTAGGCAAACTCCAAGTAAGGGTGCAGGATGCCTCATCATCCTCTGTAAAATTTTCAACAGGTCCAGTCAGGACGGGAGCGAGCACAAAACATCTCACGCAGTTCATATCATGTTAGGAAATATAAGCATACAATAGAGTAAGGTATATGAAACGCTGAAAGAAAGAAGTATATGAAAAAATAGTAGAAATTTGATAACAGGAAATATCTACATATGATAAGTAAGAACTGTAAGACTATGTGATTTAGAGTACAATATGGTTATATAAACGGTCTAGGAAAATGCAATGGTAACTCCATTGTATGTGGGTGTACAATAGACATATACAATAGTTATACAATGTTGTACAATAGGATTTGATTACATAACCAATTCTACTCTCCCTCCCCAAATCAATACACAAGGATCTACTCCGGTTACGTTATCTTGCATAATAGTGTACAATATTGTACAATAGATGTACAATATATACAATAGATGTACAATATTATACAATGGATGTACAATGTTATACAATGGATGTACAATTATAAATTAGATGTACAATGTTATACAATAGTTGTACAATGGTCTATCCCTGGGACTCATGTGATATGAGAGTACAATGCACAAGGAGTATACAAGGATATGGGTATTCAATAAATACAATATGTAAGTGAAACGCACATCACAATATGTATTTAGTGAATACAAGGAGATAACATCTCAGAAGAAGATCCGTATAGTACCAATCCGTGATATATATCGTGTCAGCATCAAGTACAGTAATCTAGAGCAAGAATTAAATAGACAAGTATAAAACGGTCAGAGAATGTACTCGCCTCGTATCTGAATGTCTGAAGTAAATGTACTGTCCGAGATGAGGTACCTGACTCCTAGTTAGAGCAACACAAGTCAAGATGTACACAGGGAATGATAAATATAATCTACAATGCATCTGCATGCTGTCTAGGTCAAACTAGACTAAGTCAACACTTGGTCAACTCCAGTCAACTAGACTAGCAAACTAGGTCAACTAGGTCAAATCCTAGCCCAACAAGTCTAATAAGTCTCACTTGGCCTAACCAAGCCTAGTCTAGCAATCACACACCAATCACAAGGCTATACAAGCCAAACACAAGCCATCACATTCAATATTATACATAAGAGAAAGGAAGCTAACATGTAAAGCTATGTGTGTGTGTGAACATGGAGGTGTACATGAAAAGAGAATTCAACACTAGGCCCTATATCACATATATGTATATAACTATAGGAAACTCTATTACCACATTAACACATTTAGCCATGTATGATATATATATATATATATATATATATATAATATATAAATATATATATATATATATATATAGAGAGAGAGAGAGAGAGAGAGAGAAGAGCATGTGTATGTGTTCATGGGCGTGTGTGTGTGTCATGAAAGTGCACAAGAACATGTGTGAGTTATCATGGAATGAGTGTTAGGCAATGTGTGAGTGAGAGTGTCAATGAGTGAGGGGTGTGAGGATTATATAGTGTAGTGTGCATTGTGTGTGGAGTGATAGTGAGGCATGACAGTGTGTGTAGCAAAGTGTCAATAGGAAGTTAACATTCACATATATGAGTTCTATGTATCTCTTATTTAGTGAAACAAACTAAATTCCAGTTTTAATCCTAACAAGGCTACATATATTACATCTATTATTACATTACATTCATGCTTGCATTCATTTCTCATTTATTATTCTCTACACCACTATATGCACCATACATTACATACTATGGAACCTACATATTCATTATAAGTCATACTTATACTGCCATTAGAGGATACTTACACCTCATACATCATTTATTTAAACATTTATTCATGTTTGCATTCTCTATTTAATTACATAATGTATATACATTAACATGGGTTAAAATCAAATAGAACATTATATTACACACAAGGGTACACAAAATGCATATGCCGAATAGTCTCCTACTAATAACAATACTGTACCATATCAGCAAGAATTAAAATCTAGGATTAAAGTATGTTATAGATCTATGTGTTAGCTTTCCGAAACTTCAAAACGGATCGCATTTTCGTTTCCGAAACTCCCAAAATCGCGAAAACACCGAGAACGCGTTTGTCTTTCGTACAGCTGACACTCAAATAATTCTCCGAAAGTTACAGAAAGAATTAGGCCTATAATACATGTTTTGGAAAGCAAACTTCAATACGCTTCTTTTAAAAAAACGGGAGATTAAACCGAGCTTTGAGCTAGAAGTTATGACATTTCTAAGTTAAGTTGAAAGCTGAAATTAAAAACGTGGATAAAATCATGACGGATTTAGATAGTTTGAGCCAAAAGAATACACAATAATTATCCTAATTATCCACAACAATAATAGCAATAATAATATGAGGAACCACACTCACAAACTTGATTATATAATCATCATGAACCATTTATTACATATATAAATATAGACACTCTCATTACAATATATATATATATTATATATATATATATATATATATATTATATATATATATATATATATTATATTATATAAATATATATAAATCTATATATGTAACATGAAACACATCCACAACACAAAGGAACTCCTATGACCTCCAAATGGACACAAAATGGACACAAATGGAGATACAACCATGGGGGTCATTCCTATGGTTCAAAATAGACCTATATGCATGAGGAAATGAAACGGAGAAGGGATTTATACGTCCCGGTAGATCGAATCGAAGAAAAACCTTTTCGGAGCGACACCGACACGTAGAGATTCCAAAAGGACACGAACGAGCTCCGAATCCTCCCAAACTTGGGTAGCTTTCTCCTTGGCTAGAATGGAGAAGGAAAGAAGAAGATTTGGTGATGAAATGGAAGATTGTGGAGAAATTGCTAGGGATTGCTCTCTAGGAATTTGGAGAA
>JANAVB010033216.1:340471-472384 GCA_029216955.1 Iris pallida | reverse complement strand
AATCGGAACCCCTTTTGTAAATCGGGCGGGCCGCGACCACTCCAAACTTTCGACACGGCTCATCGAATCCAAAACTGGACATGATTTCTCTCCTCAAACTGAACGTAGAACATGTAGTTTGACGACTTTAGAGACCGTAGACTTTGCACACGTTCGGTGCAAAGCGAGTCCAACGACGGACAACGTTTTGACCCAAAATTATGATTTTGCCCCTGTCCAGAATTTGACTTTTGGACAGCGTTTCCTAGTATATCTTCTTCACCGAGATCATTTTAGTGTTTGTTTCAACAGCGTCTGGAGTCATCTGTGATTTAAATTTTGGTGCTGACACTTGCTACTCTTTGGATTTCTCGCACCGCAGGCAAGATACCTTGCCACCCTACTCTGTGATTATATTCTTATTTTCAGTATTTTGTTTCTTGATATTATAAATGTGCGTCCAAGTCACACTTGGGTGCAATCGACTATATCGGTCGTTTTTCGTTTCTCTCGTTTATTATTTCTCTTGCATTGACTTAGTCTAGTGACCACCCATTGATGTTGAGGTATTGTTATATCTCATACGGCCTTGATACTTGTTGTATCACGTGATGTGAGTCACATATAGGACACGTATCTATGTAGTCGGCTGGCCACTGATACGTTATGGAGCGTGCGACGGATAGGAATAACTGCCAATAGAATTGTATGCTAGAAGACTTGGCAGTTACTAAGGTTCATGAGTCATGGAGTGACCCTGCTAGGCATTGGTGGGAAGAACAGTTTTTTAACGTATGGGTCCTTGTGCACTTTCCTATTACTGATACTGCTGGCCTCTGACATTCGAGGAATGTTATGCTTTGAGGTCCCTGGTATCCTGATGGGGCCACACCTGAGTTACTGCTACTGAGCCAGATACCCATGCGTTGAAGGTCTGTTCTTAACTGCATTGTCACTATAGAACTGGTAGGTACGCTATTACATGCATCCCTTTTCTTTCTATTATATTATTACAGTTTATATGACATGGTGTTTTCTTGTATCTTGCTATGTCCCCTGAGGACCTGGTTATCTTTCCAGGATTAGACGACTTTCCGCAGGAGTACGGAGCGACGCTGGATCCATCTTACATCAATGACGAGGCAGTCACTACTGATTTCTAGTTCATTCTATATTTGAGACATTAGTGGACATTATTTTTACATCTCATTTCTTTCTATTTTGCGGAGGTTGGACTCCGATCTTGTGAGACTATTTTTCATAGCTGTTTGGAGTGAGTATGTTCATCCGGCTATCTTTTGGGATACTTATTTATTTATTTGGACTCTATTATCCTCTGTGTTGAGCTGTGATAAGATTAGATTATGTTATTCTGGCCTGTTATTATTTTATTTACAGCTTATGTGCATATATAAGGATTCTATATATTAGAGTATTCTTCGTATATGTGCAGCTGGCATGTTCACGTACTTGGTCCTACGTAATTTGGGACTGGGGCGTTACATGTTTTTGTGGTGGCCCATGCAGGTCTACGTTAATATTGTTGGGTTACATGACTGTGCCCAACAAGCCTGCATATAGGAATATGAATATCTCATCCAGAACTACTACTACCTCTTGACTTCCAAACTTATTGAAACTTCCTTGATTATTCAATTTACTTCATATCTAATCTTTCCTAATATCAACTTATCTTCCTCGTGCCAACAGTATGCATTTAATAAGTGGACGCACGTCTGCCTTGGCCCTCACATCTGGTGAAGAGGCTACTCCGGAGGGACATAATCCTCCCATGACTCCAGCGATACCATACCAGCCAGGACTGTCGCAACCTACTACGACACCGACGATGGAGTACCCAGAGATCGCTGCACCTCCAGGCAGCCAGGCTGGACAGACTACTACCATACCACCGGGAGGGAATGTACCACTGCCTCTACCACCACCATTCCCTCAGCAGTTTCCCCCACAGTCGGGACCTCAGATGCCCCCACCACCGACTGATGGGAGCCCTACTACTCAGTTTATGTACACCATGATGCATGCTCAGTGGCAGCAAACTGAGCTGATGAGACAGACAATGATGGCAGCATTGGCTAGACCACCACCACCTCCAGTACCAGCACCAGCACCGGCTTTGCATCCTTATGAAGGCTCTATCAAGAATTTCACAGATATGAACCCCAAGGCCTTTAGAGGAACAGAGAAGCCATTAAAGGTGTCACAGTGGCTTATTAGTACAGAAAAGCTACTGAAGGCATCCCAATTGCCAGCCCGAGATTGGATGACAGCAGTGGACCTGCTGTTAGAAGACAATGCTCACCACTGGTGGAAGGCGGAAGAGAGATGATTAGGCACTGGGATCACCTGGAAGTAGTTCTATAATGTATTTTATGAGAGGTTCTTCCCTATTCATGTCAGAGATGGTCTCTACGACCATTTTCTTCATCTGAAGTAAGGGAATATGACAGTTGATGAGTTTGACTTAGAGTTCAATCGCCTGAGTCGATTTGGTGTAGGATTGATTCCGACAGAGTTAGAGAAGGCAAGAAGATTTCACCAAGGGCTTGCACCAGAGCTCAAGTCTTATACTACTACCCAGTCTCGAGTCTCCCATACAGCTGTCTTGGAGGAAGCTCGTGCTCAGGAGATTCTTCGCAAGGAGCAGCAGCAGACATCGAGGCGCCATACCCCAGCAGTTACACCAGCTCGGGCTACTCAGAGTGGACCTATTAGGAGGGCCACCGGACAGTTCCAGCAGAGGCCCACACCTTATCAGAAGTCCACCTGCAACTTTTGCGGGAAGCAAGGACACGTCTTGAAGGACTGTCGAATTCGACTTGGATCATGCTTGAGATGCGAGTCAGGACAGCACAAGGTAAAAGATTGTCCGGAACAACAGTCCTTAGTCCCAGCACTTCCAGCACCTCAGCCAGCGGCAGGAGCACCTCGCCTGCCATTACCACCTCAGTCAACACAGTTCGAGAGGGCCAGAGCTCAGGGCCCCGGACAGAATCATGGGAAGGTATTCTCACTTGCGGTTGAGGATATATAGAGAGAGGCAGAGGTTATAGCAGGTATGGTTTTAGTTGCATCTTTTTCTGCTATTACATTATTTGATACTGGAGCCACTCATTCATTTATAGCCACTAGTTTTTCCACTAGACACAGCATTCCCATCACACCCTTAGCTAAGAATGTTAGAATCCTCACTGGAGGAGGAGTTGTACCTGTTAGTGGTGTTTGTAGACTTTGTCCTGTAGTGATAATTGGTAGGGAAATGATGGTACAACTTCTTATATTTCCTATGCCGACATTTGATGTGGTTCTTGGAATGGACTGATTGAGCCAGCATTTCGCTCTCATAGACTGCCATAGGAGCAGTATTATCTTTAGACCACCAAATGCGGTAGAGTTTGAGTTCACCAAAGAAGACAGAGAGAGTTGTGAGGCACCCGCATCGGGGACTCATATAATGATGCATGACACCCCTCAGCACCCTATTATCACCGAGTTCGAGGATGTATTCCTCGAGGAATTGCCAGGACTACCACCTGATCGAGATATTGAGTTTTCTATTGAGCTTATTCCCAGAGCCGAGCCTATTTCATCTCGAGTTTATCATCTGGCACCCAAGGAGTTGGTAGAGATGAAGACGCAGATTGATGACTTATTAGAGAAGGGATTTATTCGTGCCAGTGCGTCACCATGGGGAGCACCCATTCTTTTTGTGCCCAAGAAAGACGGGATAATACGTATATGTATTGACTACAGAGCATTGAATGCAGTGACGATAAAGAACAAGTATCCCTTGCCCCGTATAGACGATCTATTCGATCAACTGAGTGGAGCAAAGTATTCTCCAAGATTGACTTACGATCGGGGTATCACCAATTGACGGTTCGGAAGGAAGACATTGCAAAGACGGCTTTTTGATCAAGGTATGGACACTACGAGTTCTTGGTCATGCCCTTCGGTTTGACCAATGCACCCACAGTCTTCATAAATTTGATGAACAAGATCTTTTACCAATACTTGGACAAATTTGTAGTAGTTTTTATAGATGATATCTTGATTTACTCCAAGAGTCAAGAGGAGCATGAGCAGCATCTACGGAGAGTTTTGGGAATGTTGAGGAATGAGCGACTCTTTGCGAAGCTTAGCAAGTGTGATTTCTTTCTCAAGGAGGTATCATTTCTTGGTCATATTGTTACGGGCGATGGTATATCAGTAGACCCAGAGAAGATCACAGCAGTCAAATCATGGCCTGCTCCCACATCAGCTTTCGAGGTGAGAAGTTTTCTCGGACTTGCGGGTTACTACCGACGGTTCGTGAAAGATTTCTCTCGAATAGAGGGGCCTATGACTCGATTAACTTGCAAGGATCAGGAGTTTGTATGGATAGACGAGTGCCAAGCCGCTTTTGATGAGTTAAAAAGCGATACCACATCACCGATCTTGACACTACCATCGGGCCCAGAAGGATTTGTGATCTACAGTGACGCATCCGGGAAGGGATTAGGATGTGTATTGATGCAGCACGGGCGTGTAGTAGCATATGCATCACGACAGTTGAGAGTGGACAAGAAGAATTATCCGACCCACGATCTAGAGCTCGCAGCGGTTATCTTTGCTTTGAAGCTATGGAGATACTACTTGTACGGCGAGAAGGTTGATATCCACACTGATCATAAGAGCCTCAAGTACGTGTTCACACAAAAAGGAGTTGAATATGCGATAGCGACGTTGGTTGGAGTTGATGAAAGATTACGAGATCGAGCTTTATTATCATCCGGGCAAGGCTAATGTCATGGCAGACGCATTAAGCCGTAAGCCCATGGCACACTTTCTGACTACGCAGAATGAATTGATTAGAGACTTGGAGCAGCTTGGTATTGAGGTAGTATTGCCTGGAGCAGACGACGTATTAGCCAACCTTCAAGTGCAATCATCATTGGTAGAGCACATCAAGGTAGCATTGCCCAATGATGCTAGATTTCGACGGCTCAAAGAGGGGACTGAAGCAGGAGAGCAGACAGGTTTAAGGATCCAGTCAGATGGGACATTGCGATGTGGTGATCGCATTTATGTTCCTAATGGAGAGTTACGGCAGGAGCTTATGACAGAGGCTCACAGTTCGACTTACTCTATTAATCCCGGAGGAACCAAGATGTACCATGACTTATGACAGTATTATTAGTGGCATGGAATGAAGCGGGAGATAGCTCGATTCGTTGCCAAGTGCTTGGTATGTCAACAAGTGGAGACGGAGCACCAGAGGACGGCCGAATTATTACAGCCGCTATCCATTCTCGAGTAGAAGTGGGGGCACATTACTATGGATTTTGTCACGGGTTTTCCTCGGAGTCCTAGGGGACGTGACGCCGTGTGGGTGATTATTGATAGACTTACGAAGTCAGCCCATTTATTACCTTTTAGAGTGGGCCAGTCGACAAAGGTATTGGCAGAGATGTATATGGAGCAGATTGTGAGATTGTATGGTGTGCCTGTTAGTATTGTGTCGGACCGTGACTCTAGATTTACCTTACACTTTTGGAGGAGCATGCAAGAGAGTTTGGGCACTCGATTGAAGTTTAGTACATCATACCATCCGCAGACAGACGGCCAGTCAGAGCGTACCATACAGACGCTAGAGGATATGTTGAGAGCGTGCATGCTTGATTTTGGCGGTTCATGGGAGGACCATCTCCATCTTGTTGAGTTTTCCTACAACAATAGCTATCAAGCGAGCATTCAGATGGCTCCGTTTGAAGCATTGTGTGGTAGAAAGTGTCGGTCTCCTGTTTGTTGGAGCGATATAGGAGAGCGACAGCTATTGGGTCCCGAGTTGGTCTTGAGCACAGTAGAGACAGTGAAGAAAATTCAGGACCACCTGCGAGCAGCGCATGATCGTCAGAAGCAGTGGACAGATAATCGTCGTCGACCCTTAGAGTTCAAAGAGGATGACCATTTGTTCTTGAAGATATCCCCCACTAGAGGCACGATTCGATTCGGAAGACGTGGCAAGTTGAGTCTAAGGTACATCGGCCCTTTCGATGTCTTGGAACGTGTTGGAGAGGTTGCCTACAGATTGGCATTGCCACCGTCACTAGAGGGAGTGCATGACGTATTCCATGTATCTTAGTTGAGAAGGTACATGGCAGACAACAATCATGTGCTTGATCACTCCGAGATCACAGTTGGACCGAGTTTGTCGTACGAAGAGCAACCAGTAGGTATCCTCGATCGTCGAGTGAAGGTGTTGCAGAATCAACCTATTCTATTGGTTCGCGTGGCATGGAAGCATCACTCGCCAGGGGAGTCTACTTGGGAGCGCGAGTACGACATCCGAAACCGCTACCCGCATTTGTTCGTAGACGAAGGTATGTCTTGCAGTTGAGCTTTTAAATTGCTATCAATTTCCTTGTATTGCATTCGATCCCCCGACCTTAGTTTAATTTCGAGGACAAAATTTTCTTTAAGTTGGGTAGGATATAAACCCCCATAATTTATAATTGATTTTTATAAAGTAAATTAATTTTTGTTATGCCTTTCATTAGATATGGATTTATTTGCTACTAGCTTAGTAGTATAATTAATGTATGTATGTATATATATATATTATTTTATATGCGCATGTTTGTATTCTAACAAATAAGGAATATAATTCAATCTAGGATTTTAGGAATTTAATTATAATTTTTTGTGATAATTTTGCTAGCTAAAAGAAGGATATATAGATATATTTATCTAAATAAATATATATATACTTAAGTTTTTGGAAAAAGAAAAGAATTAGAAAAAAGAATTAGAAATAGAAATTGAATAAGAAAAGAAAAAGAATTAGAAAAATAATTAGAATAGAAAAAAAGGGGTGAGCACAGCCGCTCACTTAGAGTGAGCGGGCCCACAGCAGCAGCAGAGCAAAAGGAAACCCCCCCCCCCCCCCCCCCCCCCCGCGCGCGAGAATCCGTGGAATAGTGGGAATCGGGTTAATCCAAAACCCATTAGTATTAGGGTTGGAAGTAACTTGATATATATATATATATATCTTTTTGCGCAAACCTCGAAACCCTAAACTTCTAAAACGAAAGTTGAGGCTGATCATATCCTCTTCACCTACAAATTCATTTCTCCAGCGATGGAGCTCTGTGCGCGACGAATGGAGCATCAAAAGTCAGCCCTGTGTCACCCACGGAGCAGTTTTCCCACTCAAGGTACCCTACTTCCCCATGGCGTAACTTTTTACTCGTAGCACCGATTTTCGATCCGTAAAATTTTCTGGAAAGTAGACTTGACCCTCTTCGAGATCCTCTCGGTGGATTTTGCAAACAACCCATCGACTTGCTCGAAAAATCGAGACAAAGTTGAACAAAAATCTGTTTTCTGTAATACTATAAAACTGTTTTAAAGCGACAACTTGTCGGCCAATTTTCTTGCTGTATAGTAAAGTACTGTAAGAACTAATTGAAAACAGTAAAAAACAACCTAATCAAAATTGCAACGCATCTTCTGGATCGTCGTTTCAATTAGCGTGTAAAAAGTAGATTGATGTTGAAGTTGAGGAAAAACCTGTGGTAAATTATATTATATTTCTGAATTTTGTTCGATATGGCGTGTGCCCCGACAAACCGGGCGACATGGTCGCATGCTATACGCATCAAAAGGCGCGTATGGACGTTGTCGACGTGTGGGAACTGACGGAACTCAGTTTTGTCGTGTGTGCGCGACAAAATCAGTCCGTATCCGTCAAGATACCCCGTATCGGCGTTTTGCAAACTTCATCCTAACTTCGTGTACAGTCGTTGATTCGAAACGAAACTTGCGCCAACAAGTCTGAATCAAAATTCTGGTCCTGTATGCCAAGTTTGGTTCGATTCTGAGAAGGTCGAATCGGAACCCCTTTTTAGCGGGCCCGCGACCCACTCAAACGAGCGAATTTGTACACGGCTCATCGGAATCCAAAATTGGACATACCGTTGAGTTCCTCTCCTCAAACTAAAATCGTAGACATGTAGTTTGACGACTTTAGAGACCGTAGACTTTGGCACGTGTTTCGGTACAAAGCGAGTCCAACGGCGGACATCATTTTAACCCAAAATTATGATTTTGCCTCTGTTCCAGAATTTGACTTTTGGACAGGCATTTTCTTGGTATATCTTCTTCATCGAGATCATTTTTGATGTTTGTTTCAGCGTCTGGAGTCATCTGTGATTTGTAAATTTTGGTGCTGACACTTGCTACTCTTGGATTTGCCCTTCTCGCACCGCAGGCAAGATACCTTGCCACCCTACTCTGTGATTATTATATTCTTATTTTTAGTTGTTATTTTCAGCATTTCTTGTTTCTTGATATTATAAAACTGTGCGTCCAAGTCACACTTGGGTGCAAGCGACTATCTCGGTCGTTTTTCTCGATTTATTATTCTCTTGCATTGACTTACTCTAGTGACCACCCATTGATGTTGAGGTATTGTTATATCTCATACGGCCTTGACACTTATTGTATTATGTGATTTGAGTCACATGTAGGACACATATCCGCGTAGTCGGCTGGCTACCGATACGTATAGAGCGTGCGACGGATAGGAATAACTGCCAATAAAATTGTATGCCAGAAGACTTGGCAGTTACTAGAGGTTCATGAGTCATGGATGTGACCCTACTAGGCATTGGGTGGGAAGAACAGTTTTCTTAACGTATGGGTCCTTATGAACTTTCCTATTACTGATACTGCTGGCCTCTGACATTCGAGAAATGTTATGCTTTGAGGTCCCTGGTATCCTGATGGGGCCACACCTGAGTTACTGCTACTGAGCCAGATACCCATGTGTTGAAGGTCTGTTCTTAACTGTATTGTCACTATAGAACTGGTAGGCACCCTATTGCATGCATCCCTTTTCTTTCTATTATATTATCACAGTTTATATGGCATAGTGTTTTTTTGTATCTTGCTATGTCCCCTGAGGACCTCGTTATCTTTCCAGGATTAGACGACTTTTCGTAGGAGTACGGAGCGACGCTGGATCCATCTTACATCGATGACGAGGCAGTCATTACTGATTTCTAGTTTATTCTATATTTGAGACATTAGTGGACATTATTTTTACATCTCATTTCTTTCTATTTTGCAGAGGTTGGACTCCGATCTTGTGAGACTATTTTTCATAGCTGTTTGGAGTGAGTATGTTCACCCGGCTATCTTTTGGGATACTTATTTATTTATTTGGACTCTATTATCCTCTGTGTTGAGCTGTGATGAGATTAGATTATGTTATTCTGGCCTGTTATTATTTATTTACAGCTTATGTGCATATATAAGGATTCCATATATTGGAGTATTCTTCGTATATGTGCAGCTGGCATGTTCACGTACTTGGTCCTACGTATTTTGGGAATGGGGCGTTACGTGCGATGTTATCCCCTCGGATACATCGAGTATATTATGCTCATGTACTTTATCATGTGCATCGTCTACTCCTTTTATTCGTATTTATTCATGTATACTCATATGACATTCATGTACACTCATGATCATGTGAGCTTTTCATGTATAAACCAGTTATTTCATATGGACTTATCCTCCATGTAAGACACTACCTTTCATGTGCAATAACATATCCTGGACAGATCCTTGTGTACTGATTGGGGCAGGGGAAGTATTTATTTGGTTATGTGATCTACACCATTATCATGTGCAACTCCAAATTAGATTTAAGTCATGTACAACCTAAGCCAGTTTACATAACCAAATTGTGCTCTATATTACGTCGTTAGTTCAGTTCTCTTATCTATATCATGTATATCTATTCTATTATATCATGTTCTCTTTTAAAGTCTCTTTGCTATTTCTTTACAGCGTTTCACGTATATTATTCTATAGCTTGTTTCATATTTCCTGTAGCACCCAATTTCTAAAATAAGGGTAATTTTGAACTTTTGTATATTTAGTTATTTAATAATGATATTTAAACCATGTTATAATTTTTGGTGATTTTTAATTAATTTGAAACTATTTAAAATCGTGACTTGTGATTTTGATGGTTAACTAGTTAAACTCTAGTTTTGCTAAGTCTAGAGACTAACCATGACCAAGAGAGCCTAGTCATGTGATTAGGATGACTAATTACAACTTTTTAGCCTAAGGATATTTTGGTCATTTTTGACTTATTAATGAAAATGAATTTTGATTAATTTATATTGTGCTAATTGAATTGTTAGAGACTAAGCTAGAATCTTAGCCTAATCTAGATTAGACTTGAACCTAGAATCTTGATTAGGATAACCTAGTAAATGACAAGATTAACAATATCTAGATATTTCATAGTAGGATATTTATCCCTTAGGATATTTGTGAAAAAGAAAGCCTTATGACTAATTGAACCAATAGGAAGGCTTGGAATTGGGTGGACAAGCCCTAGCCACTCATCCACATCTAAACCTAACCCTAAATTCATTTGTGGCTAGCCATACAAGACCCTCCACTCCTATAAGTATGCTCCTATGTTGTTCTTGCCTCTTTTTCACACCTATATAGAACCCTAACTTGTTCTTCCCCAAACTCCTCCCCTTTATCCAAATTGACCCCAAATTGAGGCTACTCTCTTGCATTAGGATCCATTTCAGAAGTAGAGGCTAGTGGGGGCTTGCTTGCAAGAAGTGGAGCGCGTTTGGACATCGTTCGAGGAAGGCAACTTCTCATTTCGGGACCCTTTTCATTGAGTTTGAACTCTCAATAGGTAAAATCCTACAAACCTAATAAATTCCTGATTTCTTCCCATAGATGCATTCATTTAGGGTTTCCCTAGGTGTAGCCCAAGTTTGGTAGAAAATCGTGTCTATTTTGTGTCCGTATCGGACATGTATCGGTGTTTTTATTTGGATGTTCGATGAAATGCCACATAGGAAATTATTTTAGTAAAATTCAAAACTAATTACATCATTGTGTAGCCCTTAGTGTGTAGATCAAAACCCTAGTTGACTGAGTTTATTTTCGTGTCAATTTTGTGTCCAAAATTGGACTAGACACGCTGTACGACACCTAAGTGCACTATCCTGCTACCCGAGCACGATTTCTCAGTGGACACGCAACGTGGACACGTCAAACTTGACACAGGGGTAGGGGCAATGTCTGACAAGGCTCCCCCAAAGTTTGAGGTGGTATCGTATCGTGTCGAGTGAGAAAACACGCGTGTATCGGATTTGCATTGCACTGCACACGCTATAAGACACGTTTTGATACGTGTCTCGTACACCTGACATGACTCACTTGGACACCTCGTGTTGTGTCCAATATGTAGCCCTATATGTGGCAAACACATGGACACGAGCACGAAGTATCATGTGTCTTGTGTCGTGCGTACGACACCGTGTCTTCGCCGCACGATGCTGCGCTGTACAGCGCGTGTCTGTGTGTGTTCTCTCTGTTAGGACACGTTCGTGTCCAGTTTTTGGACACGAAGTTAACCCACATGACACGTACTATATGTACTCATGACTGCACATGTTAATTAGTTGGATTCATGGGTTTTTCAAAATAAATTTAGGGTTCGAGCTCTATTTACTGATACATGTTTCAGTTCATGTTTTTTTGAGTTTAAAATGTTGATTAAATGTAAATAAATGATAAATTCTTAAGGTTTAATATATACACATGTCTGAGATATGAGTTTACATAGCTAGGTTCATATATATGCATGATTGGGTTTGTAGTATGGATTTCGAATGTGAATGTTCTGATAACTGTACCAGTTCGACCTATTTTTCTGAGTTTTTAAACTGTGATTATTGATATAAAATGCAAAATTCTAATGTTTAACATATTTATACATATTTGAGAATATGTTGGCTAGCTAGGCTCATATTTATATACATGTAGGGCATGAATGGATATATGTAAACTGAGAATAGAGTTAAGCATTAAAAACTGAGTTTTTACCTTAATATCAAAATCTGAGATTTGGGAAAAAACTTAAAAACTGAGATTTGGTTTTCCTAATCTAACATGCAATTTGAGTTTCATAATTGTCTAATATTAATCATTGAGAACATGAGATGGGTTTTCGAGCAAGTGAACATGTAGGTATACATTGATAGCTAACCTTGGCATATTGCAATTACAAACCTGAACTTGGTATTCCTAAGTTTTAACCCTTTAAACCACAGCACTATACATATTAAGCCCCCTTTACATGTCTAATACCTGTTATGCTATGTTGGCTTGTTTGTTGTCTCCTTTTCATGCTGTCATAAACCTGAAAATTGAACCCTTGCCAGTACACCTATATCTCTTTTATATGATTGTACACTGTTAACTAACTGAGATTCATACTTGCAAAACCTGTGAACACTTAATGTGCTCACTAAACTTCATGAATCTGAACACTCATGTATCTATACACCACACACACATACCACTTAACCCTTCACTATCCTCTATCCCATTGAACCCTTGTACACATGTACACACACTCGCACACTTGTATGTACACTTAGGATTTACACTCTATTTAAACTCTCACATAAAACCCCCTCTCTATCCCTTAATACCTATGTATATCAATGCCTAATATATGAATGCCTATACATATGGATGCCTATATATATATGCCTATATACATTATGTATATATATATATAAAACTTGTTTGTGGTAACTTGTGAAACCTTGTGAATGTGTGTGGATGATAGTCTAGGTTTGGTTAGGCTTAGTATATGGTTATATGATATGGGATTGGGCTAGACTTGAACTTGTAGTCTAGGTTGACTAGAGTTGACCAATTGACCTAGTTTGACTTTGTTAGGCCTAGTTTGACCTAGTTGACTTTGTGTGACCTAATTGGACATGGCATGACCTTGTTGACTAAGATTGACTTAGATTAACCTAGTGTGACTTAGTTTGGCTTGGTATGAGTTAGTATGACCAAGTTGGACTCCTAGTTTGACCAATCTGGACTTGTTGACCTAGTTTGACCTAGCCAGTTGACCAGGTTAGACTTAGAATTGACTTTAACTTAGTTTGACTTAGAATCATATAGTTGCATTTGCAGATTTCTATTTTTTACAATTTGAGTACTTTATAACCTGTTTTTACTTAAATAGGACTCTGTGACACCAGTTCGGACATCTATTCATATCAGTCATACAAGGTGACAGACGAGTATATTCTCTGATCATTTCATACTTGTTAGGATTTATATTCTTGCTCTAGATTACCTTTCATGCTGTTGTCACGTTATTATCACGGATTGGTACTATATGGATCTTGTCATGCGATGTTATCCCCCTCGGGGTGCATCAGATACAGTTGTCATGTGCTTTTCACGAACATCTTGTATTTCATGTATACCGCTATTCATGTATACTCTTATGTAATCTTGTACTCTCATGATCACGTGAGCAAACATGATAAAAACCTCTTGTACAAGGTAACGTAACTTGACTGGATCCTTGTGTATTGATTGGAAAGGGTGAGTAGGAAATGGTTATGTGATCAAAATCCCATCTTGTGAAATCTTATGAAATCTTATGAAATCATGTATATGTCCATTGTACACTCACGTATGATGGAGTTATCCTTGCATTGTCCTAACCCATTTATATAACCATCTCATGCTCTAAATCACAGGTTACTTACAGTTCTTACTTATCATGTATATAGATATTTCCAGTTATTAAATCTCTCTCGTTTTCATATATATATTTCTTTACAGTCCATGTATCTTACTCTTTTGTATGTTTTATATTTTCCAACATGATATGAACTGCATGAGATGTATTGTGGTCACTCCTGTCCTGACTGGACTTGTTGAAAATATTACATATGATGATGGGGACTGCCCTACCTTCTATAGGGCATATGAGGGTGACATTCAGGAGCCTGAGGAGCATCTAGCTCAGTAGAGGGTGCCTAGTCTAGTCTAGTATTTATAGTTTTCAGTTTGTATCGGATTGTTTCGATTGTTAGTTGAGACTTAGTTATATTCATGACTTATATTTATTTGTGTTGAACATCTATTTTATGTGGTGTGATAACTCTATTTATATTCGGTTTCTTCCTTTATTCTGATTCCATATCGTGCTCTATCTTTCCTAGACTTGTGATTGAGATATAGAGTTGAGATGTTATATTATACCTCCGTGCGAAGATGGCAGGTTTATATATCTTGTTGTTAGATGTTGTAGATGACCTATACAGCGTTCTACCGTCGACACTGTGGCGTAGGCTGGACGTACCCATGTTCTCGTGCCCCTAAACATGGTGCGAGTCGTGACATGTTTTTAGTGGTGGCCCATGCAGGTCGATGTCGCAATTGGTGCGATCTCGTAATGGTGCTCGGCTTAGAGTACTAATTACGAGCCTGCGACTAGGACATAGGATCTAGGATATGATAGGAGTTACTCAATCACATTTTAGGAAAATTTTGATCTTTTGATTACTATGACAACTCATCTTACATCTGAATTCAATTATCATTCCTTGATTTTTCTTATCATGTGCCATATTGACCTCCTTGTTTCAATCTGTCCTCATGATGACGATTACTCGCTCTCAGACAGCAGGACCTAGTGCTGTTCTAGAGAGGTCCGATCCAGTAGGACCTCCACCTTCGGCTACGGGAGTAGCAGTCGAGGGAGCTGCCACCTCAGTTCCTGCCCTTTAGGCAGGAGTAGCAGCGACTGTTCCAGGAGGTCTTCCACCTCCAGCTGCAGGACCATCCATAGTCATTCCTGAGACTCTTCTACCGCCACCTCCGCTACCGACGGATGCACAGCAGATGATGGCCCTTCTACAGCAGATGATGCAGACCCAGAAGGCCCAGGCAGAGGCACAGCAGCATCAGGCTGATGCATCCCACCGTCAGACAGAGGTCCTACGACAGAGTATGGAGAACTCCCACCAGCTGACGATGACAGCAGTTGAGAGGGTAGTCTCGGGTACAGTTCAGGGTACCCCAGTTCAGTAGCAGCAGAGTCAGGGGAGGCCTGACACATGTCTAGATTTTAAGAAGA
The DNA here is from genome assembly GCA_029216955.1 of Iris pallida. Taxonomy (NCBI): domain Eukaryota; kingdom Viridiplantae; phylum Streptophyta; class Magnoliopsida; order Asparagales; family Iridaceae; genus Iris; species Iris pallida. The sequence continues at coordinate 457,395 of JANAVB010033216.1, read as the reverse complement.
TGAACCCGAAGGACTTCAAGGGTACTGAGGGTATCCTGTATGCAGATGACTGGTTGGAGGATGTCCAACGGAGCCTGGAGTTAGCAGAGGTCCCGAAGGGGCTTTGGGTGACGTCTGCGACTAGCCAGTTCTTTGACATTGCTTTGACGTGGTTTCGGACAGACCCTTAGGTGTCAGTGAGGGGTATATTATGGGAGAACTTCAGGCAGCTCTTCAAGGAGAAGTTCTACCCCGACGTGGCTCTTACAGCTCTGGAGGCCCAGTTCGTCGGATTAGTGCAGGGGAACTCGTGGGTGGACGAGTATGCAGCGGAGTTCTTTCGTTTGGTAGATTTGCTCCAGACCTGATCCAGAATGAGGGGTATAAGGCCCACAAGTTCAGGAGAGGCCTTATTCATGTGGTTCACACTCGTACTTCCGGGCGATGCGATGCGACGTTCGAGCAGATACTGATGGAGGCACAGATAGCTGAGAAGGACTTCGGCCTCAAGCCGAAGAGGGGCAGTGATGCCTTAAGGGATAGTTCTAGTACAAGGCCAGCCAAGCGCCCTCACATTCAGCAGAGGCCAGTTCAGCAGCCGTTTCAGGGCCAGGGACATGTACTTCACCAGCAGGCACCCAGGCAGCAACAACACACTATATGTAACTTCTGTAAGAAGTAAGGTCACGGATGGGACGACTGCAGGAAGAGGCAGGGCCTGTGTTTACTTTGTGGTTCAGCAGAGCATCAGTTGAGGGAGTGTCCCAAGAACTCGGCATGATTGGCTCAGGCAGCAGCAGGAGCTAGGGCTCCGACAGGGCAGCAGACGGGACCACCGTTGCAGACTCAGCAACAGAGGTTTGTCCAGCATCAGCAGCAGGCCAGGGGAGGCCAGCAGGGGCAAGCTTTCTCTATGGCAGTCGAGGATGCACAGGCAGAGGGAGAGCTGATTGCAGGTTCCAATCTTTTCGATCCTATTTTCGCATTTGCCTGTCTTGAAAGTCGATTCTATCTGTTCCTTGTAGTTGATAAATTTTGTTCGGATGTTCCATTGTGATTTATTTTCTTCTGAGATAAGTCGTATGGGCTAGGTCGCCTCGATTATGGGATCTGGAGTCTTCTATAGTCATGTTAGCTGGCATAGTGAGGACATATAGTCGGATTTTGGACGTATTTCTCGGGTATAGGAATTTAAGGTTTTCGCGGCCAAGCATGCGACAATGCAAAAATTTTAAATACCATGATTCTAGAGGTATGTACCTTAGTCGAGGACTCTATGAATATCGTAGCCTTGCTAACTAGCATGACGAAGATTCCGAGTATCATGATTTTGGACAGACGCATATGATTAACGGACTATGTGTTTGGGACTGTGATTGCTGGGGTGTTTGACCTAGAAGGAGTACGACCATTTTAATTTCGAGGACGAAATTTTTCTAAGGAGGGTAGACTTGTAGCACCCAGTTTCTAAAATAAAGGTAATTTTGAACTTTTGTATATTTAGTTATTTAATAATGATATTTAAACCATGTTATGATTTTTGGTAATTTTTAAATAATTTAAAACTATTTAAAACCATAACTTGTGATTTTGATGGTTAACTAGTTAAATCCTAGTTTTGCTAAGCCTAGAGACTAACCATGACCAAAGGAGCCTAGTCATATGATTAGGATGACTAGTTACAAATTTTTAGCCTAAGGGTATTTTGGTCATTTTTGACTTATTAATGAAAATAAATTTTGATTAATTAATATTGTGCTAATTGAATTATTAGAGACTAACCTAGAATCTTAGCCTAATCTAGATTAGCCTTGAGCCTAGAATCTTGATTAGGATAACCTAGTAAATGACAAGATTAACAATATCAAGATATTTCATAGTAGGATATTTACCCTTTAGGATATTTGTGAAAAAGAAAGCCTTAGGACTAATTGAACCAATAGAAAGGCTTGGAATTGGGTGGACAAGCCCTAGTCACTCATCCACATCTAAACCTAACCCTAAATTCATTTGTGGCCAGCCATACAAGCCCCCCACTCCTATAAGTATGCTCCTATGTTGTTCTTGCCTATTTTTCACACCTACATAGAACCCTAACTTGTTCTTCCCCAAACTCCTCCCCCTTTATCCAAATTGACCCCAAATTGAGGCTACTCTCTTGTATTAGGATCCATTTCAAAAGTAGAGGCTAGTGGGGGCTTGCTTGCAAGAAGTGGAGCGCGTTTGGACATCGCTCGAGGAAGGCAACTTCTCATTTCGGGACCATTTTTATTGGATTTGAACTCTCAATAGGTAAAACCCTACAAACCCTAATAAATTCCTGATTTCTTCCCATAGATGCATTCATTTAGGGTTCCCCTAGGTGTAGCCCAAGTTTGGTAGGAAATCTGTCCATTTCGTGTCCGTATCGGACACGTATCGGTGTTTTTATTTGGGTGTTCGATGAAATGCCACATAGGAAATTATTTTAGTAAAATTCAAAACTAATTACAACATTGTGTAGCCCTTAGTGTGTAGATCACAACCCTAGTTGACTGAGTTTATTTTCGTGTCAATTTTGTGTCTAAAATTGGACTGGACACGCTGTACAACACCCACGTGCACTGTCCTACTACCCGAGCGCGATTTCTCAGTGGACACGTGATGTGGATACGTCAAACTTGACACAGGGGTAGGGGCAATGTCTGACAAGGCTCCCCCAAAATTTGAGGTGGTGTCATGTCGTGTCGAGTGAGAAAACATACGTGCATCGGATTTGTACTGCACTGCATACGCTGTGAGACACGTTCTGATACGTGTCTTGTACACCTGATACGACTCACTTGGATACCTCATGTTGTATCCAATGTGTAGCCCTATACGTGGCAAACACATGAACACGAGCACGAAGTGTCATGTGTCTTGTGTCGCACATATGACACCGTGTCCTCGTCGTACGACGCTGCACTGTACATCGCGTGTCTGTGTGTGTTCTCTCTGTTAGGACACATTCGTGTCCAGTTTTTGGACACGAAGTTAACCTCCATGACACTGTAGAAGCATAAATAAATTTCATAGACCAAGTCAAAGAAGTTGAGAGCTTTACGCAAGTCAAACTGAGTCAGATTCAAACTTTACGCAGAGATCAAACAGAGTAAATTCTACACGAACTACTTTACGCGTGAGCCATCCTCAAAGCTTTACGCGGGAGACAGGCTGTCCATATCGCATTCAATAAGCGTGATACTGTTCTGACAAAATGATTTTCTGACAGCAAATTACACAAAAGCTGAGAAGATTTTTTACACCATACCCAACACTTGTAATTTAGTGTGCAGATGGGCTACTTTACGCTCAAGAGACTGCTTCTTTTACGCATGAAAGCTATTCGAGTTTTTACGCTCAAGGCTTTCGTGTGCGTAGAGTTTATTTGAGCTAATTATACGCTCAAGGCTACTTTTCAACCATTTTAGCCATTTTACGCAGGAAGTCTATTTTGGGTTATTTTACGCCCAGTCTGCTACTTTACGTAAGAAGTCTATTTTGGGTCATTTTTACGCCCAATCTTTTCTGGCTATGTGAGAACGTGGTCTGCATACGTGGGTTTCATGCCACACTTATCGAGGAACGTGTGTACGTGCTCTCCCCATTTTGTTGAAGTTGTAGGACACGTGTCACCATACGTAGAGATCAAAACTCTACATGGGATACGTGTCATCACGCATAGAGGTTGATTTTTAATCGTGGGTGACAGTTACTTGCATAGAGACCCAATTATGTTACTTTTTACGCACAGAGGGTCTAGTCTATAAATAGACTTATTTTTAACACAAGAAGACATCATCAAGAGAGATACAAGAGAGGAGATTCCGAGAAAACTCATATTTTCAGAGTGATATTCCCAGAAGCATTTCTTCAACTTTTTCTCAAGAACAGGGTGAAGCAAAGCAGGAAAGCATTCGACTGTGCCATCAGTGCCGTTGTGTCGATACCTTTCTGGTGACTTAGTTCTTCCGATTGTTCATTTTTCTCAACCAGTTCTCTTCATCATCATCGTATGGTCTAAGGAACAAAGTGATCGCTCTCAAATCAGACTTCCATAGCAATTCTTTCCAGAAACAATTTGTACTTTTGTACTTTTTTTTGTTTTCTTTCAAAAGCCAATTTTAGGTATTTTGTTAAGTGAAACAAAATGGTGGCTCTGCTGGGGACGACTTTCTCCTCTGACGAGAAAGCAATTGCTCAATATGATGAAGTATCGATATGATCGACAAAGAAGACTCTGGTTGTTCAATTCAACCAGACTGCTTACGAAGAAATGCTTCAAATTAGGGGTAGTGCTCGCTACTCCAATGTTCAAAAATCGCAGAAAGTACGAAAAGTTTGGATTCCTAAGTCCAAAATATCCTTTGATCTCCCTGCTGTCTTTGAAGGCAAGGGAATTCTTCCCACTCCCGTTGTGGAGGCTTCCGTCTGTGACGTGGCAGACACCCAAGTTTTACGCCCTGGGCATAAAAATCAATCTTCCGTCTATGACGTGGCAGACACCCAAGTTTTGTGCTCTGCGCGTAAAAATCAGTCTCCCGTCTGTGACGTGGTAGACACTCAAGTCTTGTGCTCTACGTGTAAGGGTAAATCTTTCGTCTGTGACGTGGCAGATGTTCATGTTTTGTTCTCTATGCGTAAAGGTAAATCTCCTGTCGGTGACATGGTAGATAAAGTTCACGATAATGCCTTTGCATCTAAAGTGAATTTGCCTGCACGTATGCAGCATAAAAACACGAATTCTATTATTGGTAATACTTCAGTTTTTCACCAACAACCTTCTTACACTGCTTTACGCAAAGTACCAAACATTCAGATTACGCGTAATGCTAATGGAGTTCTTTGTGCACAAAAATCTCAGGATTTACGCACGCAACTCCAGGCGCGTAAAAATATACAATTTTGTTCTGTTAATGCAGCCAGTAATCTTCTTTATACGCAAGGGACTAAACGTTTCTCTATCCCAAATATAATAAAGAAGATGACTCCTTCCACTCCTTCTGATTTACGCGAGTTACTTGTACAAAAGCGTAAAAATAGAAAATCTCCCATGACACACCCCCAAGAAAATCATCATTGTGAGTGTCACCAGATTGTAATAAAATGTTGCTGTTCGGCTTCTAAACATTCAGTTTTTGACGGATTAAGCTACAATGTGCCTCAGTAACAAGTTGATGATTAAGAACATGAGTTGTCCTATGCATCAGTCAATATGGCATCTCATATCAATAGAAGATGACGTCCAAGATGCAATTCGTCCCGGACTTCGAGTCAACAATAATTTAACCGACTGCTTGACACTTTTGAAGGGGTATACCAGCATACTCGGTCAAGAAGTCAAAGATCGTTGCAATCTTCAGATTTAGAAGCTGGAGGTACCCAGTCTTTGGAGTCAGAAACTGATAGCGTTGATTCATACCTCTACACCAATCCCTCTGTATGTTCAAGGAAGGTTGAATCCTATGCTATCGGAGATGAACCGAAGATGTCAACTTCTAATACAGAACAATGTCTCTCAGCAGTAGAACAATCACTAAAGGACATGCTTGCTATGATGTAAAATATGCATCAAATAATAATGACTCCGCAAACTGTTCAGCCGGCAGTGGTAACACCGGTACAGGTAGCAGCACAAACTCAAGATAGTCAAGGGGTTGATACACCTTTGAATAATCTTAGTCAAGAGCCTGCTATCAATCAAAACTCTGCAGCTCCAGATCCTCTTATTCTAGAAGATGTACCACCTCCGGTGGGGGTTACGGTACATCCGGCCACTATCCAATCAAATGTGCTTCCCCAAACTAGTGAAGCTATTCAAGCAGTGCATGAGTTAAAAAGCACAGTTTGAGATTCTTAAGCACAAGGATCAACTCCAGAGGTTAGGGATTAAACAACCTTATCCTCCTCACTGGAATGATGTACCCTTTCCTCCAAAACTCAAGCCACAATCTATGGTGTTATTTGATGGAAAGGCTTCTCCAAGTCAATATATCAATTATTTTGATATTATGACTGTACATTTACAAAAAAATGATGCTCTTCTCACCCGAGTATTCATTGGATGTTTGACGGGTTCAGCATATGACTGGTATCGCAGTCTACCCGACAATTGCATATCGTCTTTTGACGAGTTTAAAGCAATGTTTCTCTCCCATTTCTATGAAGGAGGAATGGACATGAATATGTCCTCCTTAAAAGAAATTAAACAAAAAGAAAAGGTGGATACTCTGACGTTTATTGAACGTTTCTGACAGGCTACATTGAAGATGCCTCCTGGTATGCCAGATTCAGTATTGATTGATACATGCAAAATGAATCTGCGATCAACCATTACTGTCTTTACAGGCTCTCAATTCACAGATTGGGCCTCATTTATTATAGCAGCAATTTCAACCGAGACCAATGGTAGATTGGCTCGTGAACATGGGATGATCTTTGCCTCAGAAGACAAAGAAAAGAAAGCCTCTTCAGGTAATAATTTCGGCAATCGCAATGGGAAAAAGAAGGAAATCCTAGTGGTTAATCTTTCAAAACCTAAAACGACGCCAAATAATCCGGAGTCTTCCAAACCAAAAGAAGAGTACTCTTTTGATGACAGTGATATCCCAGGGATATTCCAATGTCTTGTGAAGATTGGCAAACTCCAGATTCTAGAGCCAAAAAGACCTAATGAGGTGAATCTGACTGATAATCCCAAGTATTGTATCTATCATAGATACATAAATCATCCTACCAAGGCTTACGATATTTTAAAGAAGAAAATCCAAGAGTTAATAAATGCTAATGCCATCGCTTTAACCAATGATGAGCATACAATCACAACTAATATGATTTCTCTTTAATTTGGTGGTTTTCCTCTACAGCAAGTTCCAGATGGGATCGTCCTAATTCCAAAGACGACAATGAAGATTGTGAATCTCTCGCCTGCTAGAGAGCAAAGTAAAGGACTATTGCCTCTCACATTGAAAAATGGTGAAATCATGTGGGTATACCCTATTTAGTACCTGAAATGGAGAATGAAAGTAAAACTTCAAAATCCAAGAAAGGTCGAAAAGTCAAAACCTGCAATATGATTTCTCATGATGTTACTCCATATCATGATGATTTGGATCATCTTTGGGACGTCATTCCTCTGGAGGATAGGTTGAGGGTTTTGAATATATGCCCTCCAAGTTTGGCTCCTCCTACCAAACTTAAACTTACTCATCGGCAATGGTTAGCAATGAATAGTGTCCCCTTATACAGGGCACAACAAGTCTTTGCTGCTTATGAGAAAGCAGCTGTAGGGATTTTTCCTCCTGTCCCGAATACCCCTACTCTTGTGCCTACAGAGGTCTCTATTCCTCCTTCCTCTATTGAACCATCTATTAAAAGTCCGCTACCCACTCACATGTATAGTCATCAATCAGTCCATCTCATAAAAAAGATGGGCTATAACTTTCAAAAGGCGGAAGGCTTGAACTATGATAAAGGAATGTGACTTCCTTTACAAATTCAAGGTAAAAAATACACTGTTGGATTGGGATTTGAGGTCCCTCGTAAAAATTTTCGCAAGAAGAAGACTAAGGGAAAGAAGACTAAAACCTGTAATATGGTACTTCATTCTCCTGAGTCTGAAAAAGAAACCTTTGTTGGTACGAGATCTGGTAAAGAATACCACAAAGATTATAAGAGAACTTCCAAAAAAGTGGAGGACATTGCTGAAACACTACCAACTCAACCATCTCCTGTTCCTGCTGAGGCAAGACCTTCTAAACCATCTGTGGTTGAGAAAGGGAAACAAAAAGCAGTACACTTTGACATCCCGCTGAAGTCTGCTTCAAATCAAGGGGTGGTGATGAAGTCCTACAAGTTCGATATTCTAGCCCAATTAGCTAATACTTCGGCTAGTCTCTCCATCTTTGAGTTGCTTCATCTTTCTAAAGAAAGTCGCGAAACTTTGAGCGAAGCTTTGCTACAAGCAGATTCATGCTTAGCTCAACTCAAGAGTCCTGACAATATATCAGTGTCGTGTCCCCAATGTTATAGTATGATGGAATCAATTCCTAACATTACCTTCACACAAGAAGATATGCTGTTGAAGCATAATAGACACGACAGGCCTCTGTGTTATACATGGTATATTGACTCTACTGAAATTGACATAATTTATATTGATCCTGGGTCTTCTATTAGCATTATTCTTCAGAGTATGCTATGACCCTTGAGGATTCCTTCTAATGATTTGACTTACACTAGTACAATAATAGTTGGTTTCAATTCTGGAATGAGTAAACCATTGGGGAAGATTCGTATGAAGATTCAAATAGGTGATCTTCGAACTATGGTGAATTTTTATGTTATCAACTCAGATGTATCTTACAACATCCTTCTTGGAAGACCGTGGATACATGAGCATAACATTGTGCCTTCAACTCTCCACTAATGCTTCAAGTATGTAGATTCTCAAAGGATTGTGAAGACTGAATTTGCAGATATCAATCTTTTTAAGGGTGTTGAAGCCTATTTCTCTGATTTAATACTCTACAAACAGGAGCATGTGAAAGAAATATCTGATATGGCTGAAGATCGGTCGCCGGCAGAAGATCAATCTGTCTTAGAAGATCCTCCAAAAGATCAACCTTTGAAGATTAAAGTCAAAGGTCGAATCCAACCCCAGCCTGTCAATGACGAACCTTTGATGATTAAGGTTAAAGGAAGAACTCGAGCTTCGTCTGAGGAATCTGTGAGATTTCCAGTCAAGAGCCAAGTTCAACCTCTCATGATCAAGGTCAAGGGACGTACTTCTCGTATAAATGATCCAGAACCGCTGATTATCAACCTTGGCAAGTCTACGCTGAAGACGGATGATGGTCCGTTAATGATCAATCCAAAGCGTAATAGTCAGTTTGTAAATGATGTAAATATTGATCATTCTGTATTTTCTCATATTAATGAAGATTTCCTTTTGGAGTATATGGCTGTCAAATTTATTGAAAGAATGACTTTATCTGCTGATAATCAAAGTCATCAACATAAAAATGACATAAATACAGAGAAAACCTTATATATCAATCATAAGAAAAATTCTTTTCCTCCTCATGTCGATATTAGACCCTATGCTTAAAGGTTCTTAACATCTTCTCCTTATCTTCTACCTGTAGCATTATCATCACAAGCTTGTGTAACTTATAGACGTCACGAAGAATCTTATTTTATGATCTCGTCCAATAAGAAAAACAAGTGCCAAATTGTGTTTGGTTTGGCTAGAAATATCCCTGTTACTCAGACAGATGATCTCATAGAGAAAGATAAAGGAAAAAATCAGAATTGACAAATATAGTCAACAATCTCTTAAGATTATCCAGAATATGGGATATGATTTGAAAACTATGCTGGGTCTCAATCAAGGCAAAAGTAGACGGTTACCATTATGTGGTGATCCGTTTTACCAGAAAACTCGGCATGGGTTGGGATACGATCCATCCCACATGTTTAATAAAGATATACAAGCTTCCAGTTCTTCACAATCCTCAGATCTTGAAGAAATCCAGTTCATTGAATCTGATACATCCCACATGTGTAAAGAAGATATGGAAGAAGAATTTTCTTCCAGTTTTTTACAATCCTCAGATTCTGGAGAAAACCAATATGTTGAATCTGAGTGCGTCTTTTCAGTCAACATGGTTCAAACTGATGGTAAATCTGAGCTATTTGAAAATGACCCTTGGATACAACAAATGGACACTCAATGGGAGCTTCATTTTGAACAGCGACAGCCACCTACAGAAGATGAAATTGTCCAGATTGACGTTGGAGACGGAAACACGTCCAAGCCGATATTCATCAGTAAAAACCTTTCTGAAGAAGAAAAGGAAGATTTGATAAATCTGATTAAAGAATATATTGATATCTTTGCATGGAGTTATGAGGATATGCCGGGTCTGGATCCTAAAGTAGCTACTCATAAACTCAATATTCTTCCTAATGCCAAACCTGTAAAACAACAACAGCGGCATTTTCGACCTGATATAATGGATGCAATTGAAGCAGAAGTCAAAAAACTGAACACATGTGGCTTCGTTCGTGAAGAACAACACCCAGACTGGGTTCCCAACATTGTTTCTATTATGAAGAAGAATGGAAAAGTCTGAGTTTGCATAGATTTTAGAGATCTTAATGCAGCTTGTCCAAAAGATAAATTTCCACTTTCGATTACCGATGTCATGATAGACAATACATGTGGTTTTGAACGCATGTCTTTCATGGACGGATTTTCAGGATACAATCAGATTAAGATGCATCCAGAAGATGAAAAGCATGCCGCTTTCCGTACACCCCTTGGAGTTTATTGCTATACGGTTATGCCGTTTGGTCTGAAAAATACCGGTGCTACGTATCAACGAGCCATGAGCAATATATTTCAAGAACATCTACGAAAAATAGTTGAATGTTATGTGGATGATATTGTTGTCAAAAGTCGATTAAAAGATGATCACATTCAAGACTTGAAGACAGTATTTGAGTTGATGCGTCAACATCAACTCAAGATGAATCCCACTAAATCTTTCTTAGGGGTTTCTAGTGGCAAATATTTGGGATTTGTCATCACTTCTCAAGGTATCCATGTTGGTCCTGATAAAATCAAAGCAATTCTTGAAATGCGTCCTCCACGTAATCTGAAAGAACTCCGTGGCATCCAAGGTCGCATTGCTTATATCAGGAGATTTATATCCAATCTTTCTGGGAGATGTCAACCTTTCTCCCATCTATTAAAGAAAGGTGTATCATTTGTTTGGGATGAAGCATATCAAAAAGCCTTCAATGACATCAAGCAATACCTTACAAATCCACCTGTTTTAGTTCCTCAAGTGGTAGGAAGACCATTTTTGCTCTATGTTCGGGCATTGGATCATTCACTTGGTGCTCTTCTTGCACAGAAAAGTGATAAGGGTCATGAACAGGCAATTTATTATATTAGCCGAATGATGGTTGGTGCTGAACACAGGTATACTCCTGTAGAGAAAGAATGTCTGGCCTTGGTTTTTGCTATTCAAAAGACACGACATTACGTGTCAGGACAAACTATTCATGTCATATCCAGAATAAATTCTATTCAGGTATTGATGAGAAAGCCGAGCATTCTTAACTCCAGGTTAGCTACCTGGGCAATGTTGCTTACTCCTTATGATATGGTCTATGTACCTCAAAAATCAGTGAAGGGTCAAGCATTAGCTGATTTCTTAGCAGCTCACCCTATACCTGAAACCTCTAAGCTATATGAGGACATTCCAGATGAAGTCGTGGATTGCAACATGACTTCGAGGGATGCCATTTGGCAACTATATTTTGATGGAGCATCGCGGGTTGGACCTAAAGACAATATTGTCTCCGGAGTATGCATCGTCTTGGTCTCTCATGATAAAATGGTTATGTATCGTGCTTATTCTCTTAATGAACCATATTCCAATAATGTGGTAGAATATAATGCTCTGCTAATTGGTCTTCAAGTAGCAAAATAATTAGACATTGAGTACCTGGAAGCTTATGGAGATTCTCAACTGATTGTTAATCAGGTCAGAGGGACATATGAAGTCAGAAATCCTGACCTCATTCCTTATCATCAAGTGGTAATCGAATTGGTCCTTTTATTCAAAGGGTTCTTCATTGAATTCGTACCACGTTTTCAAAATTTTGGAAGCTGACGCTCTTGCTAGTTTAGCTGCAGACTTAGCTGTTCCAATCAGAAGACAAAACACCATTACTTTGTTGGATAGAGATCTATTCTGTGTCAAGAATAATTTGCATATCGAACAAAGTTATACTACAGAATTAAATTCTCAGCAAAGGGATTGGAGAAGTCCATTTATTGATTATGCGGTCCATAGAATTTTACCTGAAGATCCAAAAGAAGCTGCATCAATCAAAAGACGATCGTTTCGATTTTACTACGATTCTTCTTTGCATATGTTATATTGTCGTTCTTATGATGGACTTTTGCTGCGTTGTCTCTCTGAGAGTGAAGCTAAGCAAACACTCCGTAAAGCTCATGATGGTATCTGCGGTGCTCATCAACCGGGTCCGAAATTACAGGACCGTATTCGAAGAATGGGATATTATTGGCCTTCCATGATAACAGATGCTATAGATTATGCCAGACGGTGTAAAGTATGCCAGATTCATGCTAACTTTATTCACCAACCCTCTGAATTCTTACATCCTACGGCAGCTTTTTGGCCCTTCGAAGCTTGGGGCATGGATATTATTGGTCCGATTAATCCTCCTTCTATTAAAGGACATCGGTTTATCCTGGCCATAACGGATTATTTCTCTAAATGGGCGGAAGCGGTTCCCCTTGTTGAAGTAAAAACATCTAATGTGGTTAGCTTCATCAAACATCATGTCATTTACCGTTTTGGGATTCCCCGAAGGTTAATCCATGACAATGGACCATAATTTGCCAGTCAGGCGTTTTATCGATTCTGTGACAAGAATCGAATCCAGAACTTAGCTTCTACAGCTTACAATCTGGCTGCTAATAGTTTGGCCGAAGCTTTCAATAAGACAATTATTAAACTTCTCAAAAAGTTTGTCTCTTCTAATAAACGTGATTGGAATGAGAAACTTGGAGAATGTTTATGGGCTTACCGAACGACAGTCCGAACTCCTACTGGTTTTACACCGTTCTCACTGGTTTACGGATGTGAGGTTGTTCTTCCACTAGAAATCCAGATTCCATCTCTTAGAATAGCCATTGCTAATGAGCTAACCTCAGAGAATAAGGATCACTTACGGCTCCAAGAACTTGAAGGATTGGACGAGAAGCGTCTTCAAGCGCAACAGCACATCGAGTTATATCAAGCCCGCATATCTCGAGCTTTCAATCGTAAAGTTAAAGAGAGGATATTCAAAGTCGGTGAGTAGTTCTAGCTGTCCGAAGACCGATGATGATGACTCATAAGAGCAAAGGAAAATTCCAAGCAAAATGGGAAGGTCCTTATGTAGTCGAGACAGTATTCTCTAATGGTGCCGATAGGTTATCTAAACCTAATGAAGATTTGCTCATGATGCCAATTAATGGCAAATTCTTGAAGAAATATTATGCCTAAATTTTTTTCTTATACCCCAGCTACCAAGGTTTGGTTAAGCTGATTATTTGTTCTCCTAAAAGAGAATTTTGATCTTCTGTCTTACCAGCTGATTAAAAAAGATTTATTATTTATCATGTTCTTATGACCTCTGAATAAATATTAAATTTACTTTTTTTTTCTTATCTATCATATCCATATGGCCTCTGAATAGATATTAATCTATTTTGCTTTGAGTTGTTACGATCTGTCATATTCATATTACCTCTGGTAGTATTGTACACTCTAAAAAGAAAACAAGATTCATTATCTATCATGTCCATATTACCTCTGAATAGATATAAGACTTGTCATGTCCATATTATCTCTGATAAGTGTTTTCTATCTCATACCTATTATTCAAATTCAAAATAAATGATAGGGTCATAAAACAAATATTTTATTTATTTCTCGAAAATATTACAGAATGAAAAAGACAGAAGAATACAAAATTTTGTTTTAAATGCAAAAATGCCTAAGGCGGAGCAGATACATCTTCGAGCAGTTTTTGCAGCTCTGCTAGACAGTTTTCTCGAGAATTCAATACAGTAGCAGTAGTTATAGATCGTCGGGCTTCTAGAGTACAGAGATGAGAAAGTTCGACGAAATTAGCTATCATTTTATCCTTGGCATCATCAAGGGTTTTAATGACAGCTTCAGCACCAAAAACTTTCTCTTCTAAGATTGAGCTCTGCGTCAGATATTGGTCTCTAGCTGCGATCATATGCTCTCTTTCTGCCTTCAAGCGAATCAACTCTGCCTCAACTTCACGAATTCTATCATCTTGCTGATGAATTCTCATGTTTGAAGTCTCATAGGCTTCTTTATGCATCTCCAGAAGGGGTTTATTTTCATTCAATAAAGCTTTCTCTTTGGCAACTTTGCTACTGTACTCCTGGAGAGATTTATTGAAAATAGTCTCCCGAGTGATGTATTTAGCTGATAAAGCATCATACTCGATTTGGATGAGACTTTCAAGAGTTTCACTTGACAGCCTTAGATATTCTTTAATAAGCTGTTCAAGTCCCTCTACTACCTTCTCCAGCGCCGCTGCTCTTTCAGTGTCATTGAACATGCAACATTCCTGATCGTGAGAGCAATTACAGCCTTCAAACTTTCATAATTTAGGCCCTTCTTCAGGACCATCTTGATTAAGGCTGCCAAGGTTTTGTAGAAAGTTTCAGTATGGATCTCAACTAAGAGATTCATTTCGATATTAGAGTTCGGTGTGGCAGCAAGGTATATCAAATCCCTTTTCTGAAGACTGGGAGCAGATGTTGTTATTGCCTTAGTAGCAAGTTGAGTTAAAGCCATTGTTGATGTTGCTACCATGGCTGATTGATTCACAGGAGCTCCAGAGACAATGTCTTCAGCATGTGTATGAATTATTCCTCCAGCCGCTTCTGGAGCTGAAACTACTTGAGTTTCGGTGGCGTTAATTGTTGTGGGAGGAATGGTGATCGTTGTAACTGATTCAGGTTCAGATACTATCTTCTCAAGAACTTGTGCCAGATCAGTAGCAACAACCGAGGATGTTATTACTACGTCTCTGACTTCAGTTGATGGGTTAACAATATCTTCACCACCTTCGTTAGCTGCAGGCCCTTTAAGTCCTAGGAGTACTTCAGTTGTAATTGGTTCTTCTGCAACTGGTTCTTCTTCTGCAGTTGTTTTTTATCTACAGCTGGTTCTTCTTCTGCAGCTACTTCTTCATCCGCAGTTGGTTCTTCTTCTCTGTCTCCAGCAAGAGAAGGCAATTCTTGCTGAGCCTCTACTGTAGGCTCTTGTTGTACCTCCATAGATAGAGAATCTTCTTTAGAAGCAGAATCTTCTTTTGAAGAAGAACTCTTTTCTTCAGACTCTATGTTTTCTTCTTGAAGAGGAAGGGGAGCCACAAGCTTTACTGCAGCGATAACACCTACAAAGATTAAACAAAATAAGTTAAATTATACAAAATCATAATACATAATTTTGTATATATTTTGTAATTTATATTTACCTGGAGTAGGTGCAGGACGTGCCAAGATCGATTCATAATCCTGATCCCAGTCATCATCGTCGAAGTCAAGAGCCGGTTCATCTAAGGGGATGGGCTCCGAATCACTAGCACGAGTCGTGGCAGTATCCTCAATAGCTTGCACCTTCTCTGGAGAAGTCAGATGTGCTGAGACGTCCAAGAGATAGGAACCCCATAACTTCTGTTGATGCTGCGGGCTGAGATGCTGAAGATCCTTCTCCAGGATGAGCTGAAGAAAGTACAATGTTCTGAGGCTCCTCAACTGGAATCTCTCTGTCCATAGTAGTAGCCCTCTGCCTGGAAGGCCCTTTAACAATGACCTTTTTTTTCTCCTTTAAGAGCAACCGCTGTGTCGGATTTATGCTTCTTAGAGGTAGAGATTTTGATGGGTCCTGCTGGTCCCTCTCCAACTCCCGAAGGAATCACTTCCAGATATTCATCTGGAATAGCAACATCATCAGGTACGTCTGAAGGTACCATGACTTGTTCTTCGACATTTCCTTTCTTGACTCCTCGAAGACTTCCCTTCATATTGTAGTTAGTTGCGAAGGAGCGGATGGATGCATAGAAGTGAGCATAAGAATGCAGTATTAGTAGCTCAGTGGTGCTGGTAGCAGTTGGCACACGGAATTTAGCACCGGTACATCCAGCGCTGAAATACCTCCATACCCTTGCACCATCAACTAACTTCCCATAATGGTTGAAGGAGGTAGAGGGATTACCAACGTGAAGTTGGTCATACCCAAACTGACGTACGAACCGACTGGGCAAGTAAGGTTTGAAGGCACAATCATCATCAGTTCTATACATCAGATGTGATGGTCTGATGCATATTAGACAATTAAAGACAGGCCCAGGGAGCCCTGTCCTCTCTTCACCTACATCTTCAAATTGCACACCGAAGCAGTCAGCTAGGACTGGCGGTCGTGTGCAGAAGAAGTTCCACCCATGAGAGTAATTTAATGCTGCACGGTTATCTACCACTGAAGTTGCAACCCATGAGGCTTTATAGAACTTCTGGAGGAACACCTTCGCTTGATCTTCAGGGCCTGGTGGCAATAAGCTGCAGTTGTGATACAGAAACCAGCCCATTAGATAGGTGTAGGGCATCTCCACCCGGGGGAAGTCTTTACGGTAAGGAGCATTATTAATTAACTCCTTACCAAATGTTCGCAGACCGGCATTTATCCTACATACCATTGCTGGTAATAGGCTGAGTCTGTCTTTAAACACCAAACGTACTGCTGGCCATAGTATATTTTGGTGAATTCTGTCGACTGTACCTGTCCCTGGTACGACCCATCTTCGTTGCCACAGAAAGAAAGCCTTCCAGCAAGGCTTCCTTTGAGATCTTTCGACTGCGATGCTTCAGATAGCTTAAAGTTTTAGTCCCCGCAGGGATGTCTCCAGTCGTGGTGATCAGATATTGGTCCGAGGACTTATGTGTGATCATCCAACCATGGATCAAGTCTGAAGGAATTATTGAACAAGGGTTGATGGTTTGAGCCTTGTTATCTTGGAATCTCCCCTTGTCGGTCTTGGATATCTTATTCTCGTGGTAGAATAAATAGGTTGTCCATTTATTGATATATGCCAAATGCGACCCACTTTCATACATAGTGGTGCAAATCAGGTAATGGCACATCAATTATTGGCAGACCTCAACTAACTGAGGATTTTTCTCCCTGATCTCTGCTAGTTCCCGGTTGGAGGGAACATACTCTTCATATGGAGCTCCCCCCAGTGGCAGCTTAGAGATGAATTGCATTTAATGTAGTACAAAACCATTTCTCCTATTGGGGTTACAAAAGTCCCTGTTGAGCTGATGTACAATTCCATCAAAGCTAAGAACAGGTTGTTATTCATTGGTATGCCCTGACTGGTAGAGGCCACTTCTTCAAAAATCCCAATAGCTCGCAGTTCTGTTGCCAAGTGATTCATAACCCAAGTACTGAGTTGAATCCAGTTCTTATTATGTGGGGTCATCGACCCTGGAAGCCTAGGGTTAACCGAAGGATATAGTACTGAGGCGTTCATAAGCTTGTTTATGAACATCGGTATCTTTACTGGTTGGATCAGAGCTGAATCTTCGCTTGGTGTAAATCCAGACAGTAAACCGTAGAAAGGGACAACACCACCATTGGAAGCACTGGTATGATAGCCCATTTGGTGGGACTCATCTCTCTTGAATATGATTCTTCCTGGTCTACCATGACTGTTGGGAGTCAGGTTCCAGATCATATGTCTCGTGTGGGTAGCATGAACAAACGAAGACAGAGGATAATCCCTTGACATTGAAGGGAGGTACATCGCTCTCTCCCCAAATCTAAATACATAGGATCCATTCTTGGGATTTGTCTGAGAGTTGAAGTCGATGGCGTCTCCAAACATGAAGGCAAGCTTCAAGAATTATTAGCCATCCAATGATGTTAACAACTCTCCATTTATCAAAGTCAACATCATCCTATCTCCCTGAGCAGCTATCAGCTGCTGTCTCTCCTCAGGATACTATTTGTCTGATTGTGGGAACTCAACATGAGACAGATTCTCCAAGTAGTTGGAACCCAAAATGCCAGTTGGAGAACCAAAAATCTCAGATAGAGGATGAATCTTCAAGTCCACTGCAAAAAGAAGATCAAACAAAAATCAAGTTAATAGAATTCATAATTAATCTTTATACACAAATATTTCTATGCAAGTGAATGATTGTGCGTAAAGATCTTGAAAATTTTCATTCTTTGTTTCAAAAAGATTGGAAAAATCCTAAATTGGTTCATCTCTATGCAAGAGCTATTTTACGCAAATGATAATTTGTGCGTAAAGGTGTCTGACTAAATGTTTTACGCGTACGTTTCTCTGCTTAAAAGAGTAAAAGTTATACGCATGAAAACATATAGTCTTTTACGCTGGCATAAATGAAATTTGCGCTTAACATTTTACGCTGGCACGTATTGACGTGAGCATATTTTTGTTGTTTATATTTTACGCTGGCACGTATTGATGTGAGCGTATTTTATTGTTGTTAACATTTTACGCTGGCACGTATAGACGTGAGCATATTTTACGCTAGCACGTATAGACGTGGGCATATTCTGTTGTTCAGATTTTTACGCTAGCACGTATAGATGTGGGCGTATTCTGTTTTTTACGCTGGCACGTATAAATATGGGCCTATTTGTTGATTTTTATTCTACGCTGACACGTATAAACGTGGGCATGAAGTTTAGGGATCGGATTCTTCTTCTTCTCCGACGAACCCAGAGCCAAATTAGGTAGAATTCTACCTATATCATGGCCGGAGCCACAGCGGGGTTGGTCCTTCAGGTTGTTTTCGATGATGCGACGGCGGCATCCGTACGCTCACTCCTCGATGAAGCAGCGGCGTGCTTCTTGCCCTTGGCGCCGGCGGTGGTCTTGCTCTTGGAGGACATTTGAACTAAGGTTTCGAAGAAGAAAAGAGTATTCAAAGATTGAGAATCGCGAGAATGAGTAATGTTCTCTCTCTAACAGTTGAACTCTATTTATAGAGAATTTTGAAATTGGTTCAAATTCTCGAAATTTATGCTGACTGTTGGGTATCTCGAATTCTACGCGAACTGTTGGGTATTCCAAATTTTATGCGGACTATTGGATATCCCAGATTTTACACTTCTGTTCAAAGTATTTCAAATCTTAGAAAAAATTTAAAAACTTTGAAGGGGGTCTTGTAGAAGCATAAATAAATTTCATAGACCAAGTCAAAGAAGTTGAGAGCTTTATGCAAGTCAAACTGAGTCAGATTCAAACTTTATGCAGAGATCAAACAGAGTAAACTCTACGCGAACTACTTTACGCGAGAGCCATCCTCAAACCTTTACGCGGAAGACAGGCTGTCCACATCGTATTTAATGTGCGTGATACTGTTCTGACAGAATGATTTTCTGACAGCAAATTGCACAGAAGCCGAGAAGATTTTTTACACCAAACCCAACACTTGTCATTTAGTGTGCAGATGGGCTACTTTACGCTCAAGAGACTGCTTCTTTTACGCATGAAAGCTATTCGAGTTTTTACGCTCAAGGCTTTCGTGTGTGTAGAGTTTATTTGAGCTAATTATACGCTCAAGGCTACTTTTCAGCCATTTTACGCAGGAAGTCTATTTTGATTTATTTTACGCCCAGTCTGCTACTTTACGCAAGAAGTCTATTTTGGGTCATTTTTACGCCCAATCATTTCTGGCTATGTGAGAACGTGGTCTGCATACGTGGCTTTCATGCCACACTTATCGAGGAACGTGTGTACGTGCTCTTCCCATTTTGTTGAAGTTGTGGGACACGTGTCACCATGCATAGAGATCAAAACTCTACATGGGACACGTGTCATCACGCGTAGAGGTTAATTTTCAATCGTGGGTGACAGTTACTTGCGTAGAGACCCAATTATGTTGCTTTTTACGCACAGAGGGTCTAGTCTATAAATAGACTTATTTTTAACACAAGAAGACATCATCAAGAGAAATACAGGAGAGGAGATTATGAGAAAACTCATATTTTCAGAGTGATATTCCGAGAAGCATTTCTTCAACTTTTTCTCAAGAACAGGGTGAAGCAAAGCAGGAAAGCTTTCGACTGTGCCATCAGTACCGTTGTGTCGATACCTTTCTGGTGACTTAGTTCTTCCGATTGTTCATTTTCCTCAAGCAGTTCTCATCATCATCATCGTATGGTTCAAGGAACAAAGTGATCGCTTTTAGATCAGACTTCCATAGCAATATTTCTATAGCAATACTTCCCAGAAACAATTTGTACTTTTGTACTTTTTCTCGTTTTCTTTCAAAAGCCAATTTTAGGCATTTTGTTAAGTGAAACAGACACGTACTATGTGTACTCATGACTGCACATGTTAATTAGTTGGATTCATGGGTTTTTCAAAATGAATTTAGGGTTCGAGCCCTATTTACTGATAAATGTTTCAGTTCATGTTTTTTGTTTGAGTTTGAAATGTTGATTTAATGTAAATAAATGATAAATTCTTAAAAGTTTAATATATACACATGTCTGAGATATGAGTTTACATAGCTAGGTTCATATATATGCATGATTGGGTTTGTAGTATGGATTTCGAATGTGAATGTTCTGATAACTGTACCAGTTCGACCTATTTTTTTGAGTTTTTAAACTGTGATTATTGATATAAAATGCTAAATTCTAATGTTTAACATATTTATACATATCTGAGAATATGTTGGCAAGCTAGGCTTATATTTATATAGATGTAGGGTATGAATGGATATATGTAAACTGAGAATAGAGTTAAGCATTGAAAACTGAGTTTTTACCTTAATATCAAAACCTGAGATTTGGGAAAACTTAAAAACTGAGATTTTGTTTTCCTAATCTAACATGCAATTTGAGTTTCATAATTGTCTAACATTAATCATTGAGAACATGAGATGGGTTTTCGAGTAAGTGAATATGTAGGTATACATTGATAGCTAACCTTGGCATATTGCAATTACAAACCTGAACTTGGTATTCCTAAGTTTTAACCCTTTAACCCACAGCACTATACATATTAAGCCCCCTTTACATGTCTAATACATATTATGCTATGTTGGCTTGTTTGTTGTCTCCTTTTCATGCTGTCATAAACCTAAAAATTGAACCCTTGCCAGTACACCTATATCCCATTTATATGATTGTACACTGTTAACTAACTGAGATTCATACTTGCAAAACCTGTGAACACTTAATGTGCTCACTAAACTTCATGAATTTGAACACTCATGTATCTATACACCACACACATACCACTTAACCCTTCACTATCCTCTATCCCATTAAACCCTTGTACACATGTACACACACTCACACACACTTGTATGTACACTTAGGATTTACACTCTATTTAAACCCTCACATAAAACCCCCTCTCTATCCCTCAATACCTATGTATATCAATGCCTAATATATGAATGCCTATACATATGGATGCCTATATATATGCCTATATACATTATGTATATATATGTTTATATATATATAAAACTTGTTTGTGGTAACTTGTGAAACCTTGTGAATGTGTGTGGATGATAGCCTAGGTTTGGTTAGGCTTCGTATATGGGTTATATGATATGGGATTGGGCTAGACTTGAACTTGTAGTCTAGGTTGACCAGAGTTGACCAATTGACCTAGTTTGACTTTGTTAGGCCTAGTTTGACCTAGTTGACTTTGTGTGACCTAATTGGACATGACATGACCTTGTTGACTAAGATTGACCTAGTGTGACTTAGTTTGGCTTGGTGTGAGTTAGTATGACCAAGTTGGACTCCTAGTTTGACCAATCTGGACTTGTTGACCTAGTTTGACCTAGCCAGTTGACCAGGTTTGACTTAGAGTTGACTTTAACCTAGTTTGACTTAGAATCATGTAGTTGCATTTGCAGATTTCCATTTTTTTACAATTTGAGTAGTTTATAACCTATTTTTACTTAAATAGGACTCTGTGACACTAGTTCGGACATCTATTTATATCAGTCATACAGGGTGACATGCAAGTACATTATCTGATCATTTCATATTTGTTAGGATTTATATTCTTGCTCTAGATTACTTTACATGATGCTGTCACGTTATTATCACGGATTGGTACTATATGGATCTTGTCATGCGATGTTATCCCCCTCGGGGTGCATCAGATATAGTTGTCATGTGCTTTTCACGAACATCTTGTATTTCATGCACACCGCTATTCATGTATACTCTTGTGTAATCTTGTACTCTCATGATCACGTGAGCAAACATGATAAAAATCTCTTATACAAGGAAATGTAACTTGACTAGATCCTTGTGTATTGATTGGGGAGGGTGAGTAGGAAATGGTTATGTGATCAAAATCCCATCTTGTGAAATCTTGTAAAATCATGTATATATCCATTGTACACTCTCGTATGATGGAGTTACCCTTGCATTTGTAGGAGCGTAAAAAGTGCTTTATGGACTGAGTTAAAGAGGTTGGGAATTTTACGCTTGCTATTTTACGCTAACTATTTTACGCCAGGGCTAGTCGTTGAATTTTACGCCAGGGACAGACTGTCAGGCCGTATTTAATGCAGAAGATTTGATTTGACAGAATGATTATGCTGACATCATGTAACACAGAAGTCGAGAAGATCGGATTGTCACCAAACCCGATACTTCTCATATGGTGTGCAGAGAAGGCTATTTTACGCTCAATAAAATCACTTCTTTTTTACGTACGATAGTTATGTGAGCTTTTACGCTTAAGGCTATTGTGAGTGTAAAGTTTATTTGGGCTAAGTTTTACGCTCAAGTCTATTTTAGCCACTTTACGCTGGGAAGTTTTATTTGGGTTGTTTTTACGCCAGTTTGCTACTTTACGCTCGGAGTATATTTTGGGTCGTTTTTACGCCCGATCCTTCCTGACTACTTTGGAACGTGGTTTATCCACGAGGCTTTCATGCCACATTTATTGAGGAACGTGTGTACGTGCTCCCTATTTTTGTTGAAATAATGGGACACGTGTCAACATATGTAGAGGGTGACTTCCATCGTGGGTGACAGTTACCAGCGTAAAAACCCAATTTTGTTGCTTTTTACGCACAAGGGGTCAAGTCTATAAATAGACTTATTTTCCACATAAAAAGGGAGAAGATCAGAGAGACAAGAGAGAATACATAAATCAGAGCCCAGAGACTTTGATTTTCGGGAGCATTCTTCTTCAACTTTTTCTTCCAGAACAGAGTGAAGCAAAGCAGGAAAGCATTCGACCTCGCCATCAGTGCCCAAGTGCGTAGATTCATTTCTGGTGACTTAGTTCTTCCGGCTGTTCATCTTCTAGCAGTGATCTTCATCATCATCGTATAGTCCAAGGAACAAAGTGATCGTCTTCAGATCAGACTTCCATAGCAATACTTTCCAGAACAATTTATACTTTTTTGTACTTTTTTTCGTTTTATTTTCAAAGGCCAATTTTAGGCATTTTGTTAAGTGAAACAAAATGGCAACTCTGCTGGGGACGACCTTCTCCTCTGACGAGGAGGCAATTGCTCAATACGATGATGTGTCGATCGGATTGACAAAGAAGACTCTGGTTGTACACTTCGACCAGACTGCTTACGAAGAAATGCCCCGAACTGGGGGTGGTACTCGCTGCTCCAATGTTTAGAAATCGAGGAAGGCACGAAAAGTTTGGATTCCCAAATCCAAGGCATCCTCGGATCTCCCTGCTGTCTCTGAAGGCAAAGGAATCCTTCCTACTCCTGTTGTAGAGACTCCCATCTGTGATGAGGCAGTCTCTACTTCGGTGATACGTCATAGGCGTAAAAATCAGTCTCCCGTTGGTAAGGTGGCAGACCCTCAGGTTTTACGCTTTGGGCGTAAAAATCAAGTTTTACGCCCCGCGCGTAAGAACAAGTCTCCCGTCTGTGACATGGTAGACTCCAAAGCTGTACGCCCTGCGCGTAAGAACAAGTCTTCCGTCTGTGACGTGGTAGACCGCAATACTTTACGTTTTGAGCGTAAAAATAAGTCTCCCGTCTGTGACGCGGTAGACACACAAAATTTACGCTCCACGCGTAAAGGAAAATCTCCCGTCTATGACGTGGCAGATACTCATGTTTTGTGCTCTATGCGTAAAGGTAAATCTCCTGTCTGTGACAGTGTAGATAAAATTTATAAGGATGCTTCTGCATCTAAAGTGAATGTACCTGCATGCATAAAGCATAAAAACATAGTTGGTAAAACTTTTGTTTTCAACCAACAACCTTCTTATACTGCTATACGCAAGGTACCAAACCTTCAAATTACACGCAATAAAGATGGAGTCCTTTGTGCTAAAAAATCTCAGGATTTACGCACGCAACTCCAAGTGCGTAAAAATGCACAGGTTGGTTCTACGAATGCAGCTAGTAGTCTTTTTTATACACAAGGGACTAAATGTTTCTCTACCTCAAATGTAATAAAGAAGACTACTTCCTCCGCTCCTTCTAATTTATGCGAGTTGTTAGTACAAAAGCGTAAAAACAGACAATCTTTTGTGACACTCCCCCAAGAAAATCATCATTGTGAGTGTCATCAGATTGTAATCAAGTATTGTTGTTCAGCTTCTAAACGGTCAGTTTTTGACCGGTTAAGTTTCAATGCGCCTCAAAAACAAGTTGATGACCAAGAACATGAGTTGTCATATGCCTCAGTCAACATGGCATCTCATACCAACAGTGGACGACGTCCAAGATGCAATACGTCCCAAACTCCAGGTCAACAAAAATTCAACAGACTTCTTGATTCCTTTGAAGGAGTATATCAGAATACTCGATCAAGAAGGCAAAGACAGTTGAAGACTTCTGATTCAGAAGCTGGGGGTACTCAATCTCTTGAGTCCGAAACGGATAGTGTTGATTCATACCTCTATACTAATCCTTCTGTATCTTTAAGAGAGGTTGAATCCTATGCTATTGGTGATAAACCAGAGACGTCATCTGCTAATACAGAACAATGTCTCACTGCCATTGAACAGTCATTAAAGGACATGTTTACCATGATGCAAAGCATGCACCAGATAATAATGACTCAACAGACCACTCAACCGGCAGTAGTAACACCGGTGCAAGTAGCAGCACAAACTCAAGATAGTCAAGGGGTTGACATACCTTTGAATAATCAAGAGCCTGCTGTTAATCAAAATTCTGCTTCTCCAGATCCCATCATTCCAGAAGATACACCACCTCCAGTGGGGGTCACGGTACATCTAACAACTATTCAATCAAATGTGCTTCCTCAAACTAGTGAAGCTATTCAAGCAGTGCGTGAATTAAAAGCACAGTTTGAAGTCTTGAAGCACAAGGATCAGCTCCAGAGGTTAGGGATTAAGCAACCTTATCTTCCTCATTGGAATGATGTACCCTTTCCTCCGAAATTTAAACCACAATCGATGGTTTTGTTTGATAGAAAGGTTTCTCCTAGTCAGTATATCAATTACTTTGATATTATGACTGTGCATCTGCAGAAAAATGATGCTCTTCTCACTCGAGTGTTCATCGGGTGCTTGACGGGTTCAACTTACGATTGGTATCGTAGTTTACCCGACAATTGTATTTCATCTTTTGAGGAATTTAAAGCAATGTTTCTCTCCCGCTTCTATGAAGAAGGTATGGATATGAATATGTCCTCCCTAATAGAGATCAAACAAAAGGAAAAAGAAGATACTCGGACGTTCATCGAACGTTTCCGACAGGCAACTCTGAATATACCTCCTGGCATGCCTGATTCAGCGTTGATTGATACATGCAAGATCAATCTGCGACCATCCATTGCTGTCTTCACGGGTTTCCAATTCACAGATTGGGCCTCGTTTATTATAGCAACAGTTTCTGTCGAGACCAATGGTAGGTTGGCTCGTGAACATGGCATGATTTTTGCTTCAGAGGATAAAGGAAAGAAAGGCTCTTCTGGTAATAATTCCGACAATCGTAATGGAAAGGGCAAGGATACTCTCATGGTTAATGTTTCTAAGAACAAAACGATGCCGAATATTTGGGAGTCTTCTAAGCGATATCCCAGGGATATTTCAATGTCTGGTAAAGAGTGGCAAACTCCAGATTCCGGAGCCTAAAAGGCCTAATGAGGTGAATCTGACTGACAATCCCAAATATTGTATTTATCACAGATACATAAATCATCCAACTAAGGCTTGTTATGTCATGAAGAAGAAAATCCAGGAGCTGATAAATGCCAATGCCATCGCTTTAACTAACGATGAGCATACGGTCACAACCAATATGGTTTCTCTTCAATTCGGAGGTTTTCCTCCACAACAAGTCCCAGATGGGATTGTCCCAATTCCGAAGGCGACGATGAAGATTGTGAATATCCCGCCTGCCAGAGAGGAAAATGAAGGATTGTTGCCTCTCACATTAAAGAATGGTGAAATTATATGGGTACATCCTGACTTAGTACCTGAAATGGAAGATGAAGAAAAAACTTCAAAATCCAAGAAAGGTAAGAAAGTCAAAACCTGTAACATGATTTCTCATGTTATTCCAGATCCTGATGATTTAGATCATCTATGGGATGGCATTCCTTTGGAAGATAGACTGAGAGGTTTGAACATATGTCCTCCAAGTCTGGCTTCTCCTACCAAGCTCAAGTTGACTCATCAGCAGTGGCTAGCTATGAACAGTGTTTCCTTATACAGGGCACAACAAGTTTTTGCTGCTTATAAAAAAGCTCCTACAGGGATTTTTCCTTGTATCCCGAATCCTTCGTCTCCCGTAGCTACAGAGGCTTCTATTCTTCATTCTTCTGTAGTTACAGAGATCTTTTCTCCTTTCTCTGTTGAACCACCTGTTAAAAGTCCGCTGTCCATTCATTTATACAGTCAGCAATCAGTTCTTCTCATGAAAAAGATGGGCTATGACTTTCAGAAGGCAGAAGGTTTGAACTATGATAAAGGAATGCGACTTCCTTTACAGATTCAAAGTCAAAAATCCACTGTTGGATTGGGATCTGAGCTTACTCGAAAGAAGAAGGCTAGGGGAAAGAAGACTAAATCCTTTAATATGGTACTTCCTTCTCCTGAGTCTGAAGAAGAAAGCTTTGCTGGTACGAGATCTGGAAAAGAGTACCACAAGGATTATGAGGGATCTTCCAAAGAAGCAGAAGACAGTGGAAACACTACCAGCTCAACCTTCTCCTGTTCCTGCTAAACCATCCGTGGTTGAGAAGGAGAAACAAAAAGCAGTACGCTTTGACGTCCTGTTGAAGTCTGCTTCCAGTCAAGAGGTGATGGTGAAACCCTACAAATTTGATATTCTAGCCCAGTTAGCTAATACTCCGGCTAGACTCTTTATCTTCGAGTTGCTTCGTCTTTCTAAAAAAAGTAGCAAAACTTTGAGTGAAGCTTTGTTGCAAGCTGACTCATGCTTAGCTCAACTCAAGACTCCCAATAATGTACCAGTGTCATGCCCACAATGCCATAGTGTGATGGAGGCAATTCCTAATATTACTTTCACATAAGAAGACATGCTGTTGAAGCATAACAAGCTTGACAGGCCTTTATGCTACACTGGGTATATTGGATCCACTAAAATTGACAGAATTTACATTGATCCTGGGTCTTCTATTAGCATTATTCTTCAGAGTATGCTAAGACCTTTGAGGATTCCTACTAGTGATTTAACTTACACTAGTACCACAATAGTTGGTTTCAACTCTGGCAAGAGTAAACCACTAGGGAAGATTCGTCTGAAGATTCAGATTGGTGATCTTCAAACTATGGCAACCTTCTATGTTATCAACTCCGACGTATCCTACAACGTCCTTCTCGGACGACCGTGGATACATGAGCATAACATTGTGCCTTCAACTCTCCACCAATACTTCAAGTACGTGGATTCCCAAGGGGTTGTGAAAACTGAATTTGCTGATAGCAATCCTTTTAAGGGTGTTGAAGCTTATTTTTCTGACTCAATAATCTACAAACAAGAGCATGTGAAAGAGATATCAGATATGGCTGAAGAGCAATCACATGTTGAAGATCAGTCTGTCAATGAAGATCCTCCAGAAGACCAACCTTTGAAGATCAAGGTCAAAGGTCGAATCCAGCCCCAACCTGTCAGTGATCAACCTCTGATGATCAAGGTCAAAGGAAGAACTCTAGCTTCATCTGAGGAATCAATGAGTATTCCTATCAAAAGCCAAGTTCAACCTCTTATGATCAAAGTCAAGGGATGTACTTCTCGTACAAATGATCCAGAACCACCATTGGTCATCAACCTTGACAAGTCTACGCAGAAGACGGATGATGGTCCGTTAATGATCAATCCGAAGCGTAGTAGTCAAATTGTAAATGATATAAATATTGATCATTCTGTACTTTCCAATATTAATGAAGATTTCCTTTTTGAGTATATGGCTGTCAAATTTGTTGAAAGAATGACTTTATC
This sequence comes from Iris pallida, assembly GCA_029216955.1. Taxonomy (NCBI): domain Eukaryota; kingdom Viridiplantae; phylum Streptophyta; class Magnoliopsida; order Asparagales; family Iridaceae; genus Iris; species Iris pallida. The sequence goes on along the minus strand of JANAVB010033216.1, from coordinate 429,326 downwards.
TCCTGATGATCAATGTCATCAATATAAAGATGACATAGATACAGAGGAAACTTTATACATTGACCATAAGAAAAATTCTTTTCCTCCTCATGTCGATGTTGGACCTTATGCTCAAAGGTTCTTAACATTTTCTCCCTATCTTCTTCCTGTAGCCGCTTCATCACAAGCTTGTGTAAGTTTTAGACGTCATGAAGAATCTTATTTCGTCATTCCGTCTGATAAGAAAAACAAGCACCAAATTGTGTTTGGCCTGGCTAGAAACATTCCTGTTGTTCAGACAGATGATCTTAGAGATAAAGATAAAGGAAAAATCCGAATTGACAAATATAGTCAACAATCTCTCAAGATTATCCAGAATATGGAATATGATTTGAAGACTATACAAGGTCTCAATCAAGGCAAGGGTAGACGATTACCATTATGTGGTGATCCATTTTACCAGAAAACTCGTCATGGGTTGGGATATGATCCGTCCCACATGTTTAATGATGATATACAAGAAGAATTCTCTTCTAATTCTTCACAATCCTCAGAATCCGAAGAAATATATTTCATTGAATCTGAATATGCTGGAGAGGACTATTACGATGAATCTGAATGTGTATTCTCAGTCAACATGGTTCTAATTGAAGAAGAATCTGAATCATTTGAAAATGACCCTTGGGCTCAACAGATGGATACCCAATAGGAACTTCGTTTTGAATAACGACAACCACCTACGGAGGATGAGGTTCTTCAAATCGATGTTAGAGACGGAACTACATCCAAGCCAATATTCATCAGTAAGAACCTTTCCGAAGATGAAAAGGAAGAGCTGATAAAATTAATTAAAGAATATATTAATATCTTTGTATGGAGTTATGAGGATATGTCGGGTTTGGATCCTAAAGTTGCTACTCATAAACTCAATATTTTTTCTAATGCCAAGCCTGTAAAACAACAACAGCGACGTTTTCGACCAGATATGATTGATACAATTGAAGCGAAAGTCAAAAAGTTGATTACATATGGCTTTGTTCGTGAAGAACAACATCTAGACTGGGTTGCCAATATTGTTCCTGTTATGAAGAAGAACGGAAAAGTCCGAGTTTGCATAGATTTTCGAGATCTTAATGCAGCTTGTCCAAAGGACGAATTTCTACTTCCAATTACTGATGTCATGATAGATAATACATGCGGTTTTGAACGCATGTCTTTCATGGATGGATTCTCAGGATGCAATCAGATCAAGATGCATCCCGAAGATGAGAAGCATACTGCTTTTCGAACACCCCTTGGGGTTTATTGCTATACGGTTATGCCATTTGGTCTTAAAAATATCGATGCCACATATCAAAGGGCTATGAGGAACATCTTTCAAGAACATCTATGGAAGACTGTTGAATGTTATGTAGATGACATTGCTGTCAAAAGTCGATCAAAAGATGATCACATTCAAGACTTAAAGAAAGTATTTGAATTGATGCGTCAGCATCAATTGAAAATGAACCCTACCAAGTCCTTCTTAGGGGTTTCCAGTGACAAGTTTTTAGGATTTGTCATCACTTCTCAGGGTATCCATGTTAATCCTGATAAAATCAAAGCAATTCTTGAAATGCGTCCTCCATGCAATTTAAAAGAACTCCGTGGCTTCCAAGGTCGCATTGCTTATATCAGGAGATTTATATCCATTCTCTCTGGAAGATGCCAACCTTTCTTCCGTCTATTGAAGAAGGGTGTATCATTTGTTTCGGATGAAGCGTGTCAGAAAGCTTTCAATGACATCAAGCAATACCTTACAAATCCACCTGTTCTAGTACCACCAGTAGTGGGAAGACCGTTTTCGCTATATGTTCGAGCATTAGATCATTCACTTGGTGCTCTTCTTGCACAGAAAAGTGATATGGGTCATGAACAAGCAATTTATTATCTTAGCCGAATGATGGTCGGAGCTGAACACAGGTATACTCCTATAGAAAAGGAATATTTGGCTTTGGTTTTTGCTGTTCAAAAGACACGTCATTATGTGACAGGACAGACTATTCATGTCATCTCCAGAATAAATCATATTCGGGTATTGATGAGAAAACCAAGCATTCTTAACTCCAGGTTAGCTACCTGGGCGATGTTGCTCACTCCTTATGACATGGTTTATGTACCTCAAAAATTAGTGAAGGGTCAAGCATTAGCTGATTTCTTAGCAGCTCACCCTATACCTGAAACGTCGAAGCTATATGAGGATAATCCAAATGAAGTTGTGGATTGCAACATGACTTTGAGAAATGATATTTGGCAGTTATACTTTGATGGAGCATCACGGGTTGGAACTAAAGGCAATATTGTCTCTGGGGTAGGAATCGTCTTGGTTTCTCATGACAAAATGGTTATATACCATGCTTATTCTCTCAATGAGCCATGCTCCAACAATGTAGCAGAATATAATGCTCTGCTGATTGGTTTCGAAGTAGCAAAACAATTAGATATTGAGTTCTTAGAAGCTTATGGAGATTCTTAACTGATTGTTAATCAGGTTAGAGGGACATATGAAGTTAGAAATCCTGACCTCATCTCTTATCATAAAGAGGTAATCGAATTGGTCCTTTCATTCAAAGGATTCTTCATCGAATTCGTACCACGTTCTCAGAATATGGAAGCTGATGCTCTTGCTAGCCTAGCTGCAGACTTAGCTGTTCCAATTCGAAGACAAAACACAATTACTTTGTTGGACCGAGACTTATTCTGTGTCAAGAATAATCTGTATATTGAATAGAGTTATACTACAGAGTCAATTTCCCAGCAGAAGGATTGGAGAAGTCCATTCATTGATTATACGGTTCATGGGATTTTACCTGAAGATCCAAAAGAAGCTGCATCAATCAAGAGATGATCATTTCGATTTTATTATGATTCGTCTTTGCATATGCTATACCGTCGTTCATATGATGGACTTTTGCTGTGCTGTCTCTCAGAAAGTGAGGCTAAACAAACCCTTCGCGAAGCTCATGATGGTATTTGTGGTGCTCATCAACCAGATCTGAAATTACAAGACCGTATTCGAAGAATGGGATATTATTGGCCATTCATGATAGCAGATGCTGTGGATTATGCCAGACGATGTAAAGCATGTTAGATTTATACTGATTTTATTCATCAACCGTCTGAATTCTTGCATCCTACAGCAGCTTCTTGGCCCTTCGAAGCTTGGAGCATGGACATTATTGGTCCGATTAACCCTCCTTCTATTAAAGGACATCGGTTTATATTGGCTATAACCGATTACTTTTCTAAATAGGCGGAAGCGGTTCCTCTTGCTGAAGTGAAAACATCTAATGTGATTAGCTTCATCAAACACCATATTATTTATCGCTTCGGGATTCCTCGACGGATAATACATGATAATGGACCACAATTTGCCAGTCAGGCATTTTATCGGTTCTGTGATAAGAATCGAATCCGAAACTTGGCGTCTACGACTTATAATCCAGCTGCTAATGGTTTAACCGAAGCTTTCAACAAGACGATCATCAAACTTCTTAATAAGTTCATCTCTTCTAATAAACGTGATTGGAATGAGAAACTTGGAGAATGTTTATGGGCTTATCGAACGACAGTCCGAACTCCTACCATTTTTACACCATTTTCATGGTCTACGGATGTGAGGCTGTCCTTCTATTGGAAATTCAGATTCCATCTCTTCGAATAGCCATTGCTAATGAGCTAACTACAGAGAACAATGATCGCTTACGACTCCAAGAACTTGAAGGATTGGACGAGAAGCGTCTTCAAGCTCAACAGCATATTGAACTATATCAAGCCCGTATATCTCGAACTTTCAATCGTAAAGTTAAAGAGAGGGTATTTAAAGTTGGTGAGCTAGTACTAGCTGTTCGAAGACCGATGGTGATGACTCATAAGTGCAAAGGAAAATTCCAAGCAAAATGGGAAGGCCCTTATGTCATCGAGACAGTTTTTTCCAACGGTGCCTATCGGTTATCTAAGCCCAATGGAGATTTACTCATGATGCCGATCAATGGCAAATTTTTTAAGAAGTACTATATATAAAAAAATAGAATGAAAATAAAATTTTTTATTTATTTATTTTTGTTCAGAATAAAGGATTAAGGACGAGGACCACTGCCTTCCTTATTGAATACATAGTCAACCAATGCATCGATGACATCATTGCCTGAGTTCACAAAAAACTTGCAGGCAGCCATCCTCAGCGCCTCTTCTTCAGGAGTTTTTCCTGACTCTATTAAGAAAGCGAGGATGTCTTGGGGTGGCTTGGGCGTAGAAGAACCTTCGCTTATTCCGGTTGGGCCTGACACAATTGGCTCAAGGGGACGTGTCTCGATGACGTCCTCAACTTTCATGGTGACTTCAGTCTTTTGTAGCACGTCCTCGAAAGACATTTCCAATAGAGGAATGGAAACATGGATTAAATGTTACAAAGAGTTCTCATCTATTTATAGGAGAGAGCTATTAATGAATCGGTCTTGGAAATTGAAACAACTTTTCATTCCTGAAAAGACCTATCCATTCATTACATCAGATTCATCCATTTAATTATGGAATTGAAATGATCTTTCTTTTCCCAAAAGAAACATTGGTTCATTCATTCTTTCATAGTTTTGGTATATATCCTCAATGACGTCTGTCTTCTTATTTCCCCAGCTACCAATGTTTGGTTAAGCTGATTATATTACTTGTCTCCTCAGAGAGAAATATTAATCTTTTATCTTACCAGTTGGTATAAAAAGTTGAATTTATTATCTATCATGTCCATTCGACCTCTGCATAAATATTAAGTCTGCTTATTTTTTTATCATATCCATTTGACCTCTGAATAAATATTAATCTATTTTTCTTTGAGTCGTTACAATCTGTCACGTCCATATTACATCTGATAGTATTGTATACTCTAAAACAGAAAACAAGATTTTATTATCTATCATGTCCATATTACCTCTGGATAGATACAAGTTATTGAGTGTAGAAGACTTGTCACGTTCATATTACCTCTGACAAATATATTAAAACAAACAATACCATGAGCATCGAAAAAAGTTTTAAAGGAGTATTTTCCACAGAATTGTCATTTCCATTATCACTTTATCATCATAAAAGTCTATTACATTTCTTAGACTTTCTTACAAATCATAATGAAAATCTATTGCATTTTGGATTTTCATTCCATACGACAACGATGGCCTAATGGAGATCTATTACTTCTTTGGATCTTCTTCATCGGATTCGTTGTTGGTGGCAATTCCTTGCTGTCTGAGCCTCAATGGCAACAAGAGCAGTAGGAATTAACTCTGGTCTTCTCTTTCAGACGAGAGGAGAACCCCAGAGTATGGCAGCCCGAAGACGTGTTGCTGCCAATACAATTGGTGGAGAAATGACGGCCCTTCAGAAGAGATAGGAATGTATCAGCATTGGGATACGATTCCTAGTTCTGCCGTGAAAGGAACTCTACTACCCAACTTCTCGGGTTAGAGTTGACTCCACCATCCAACTTTCTGTGTATAAAGGCTCTTCCTACCATCTGAGGAAGACCCTTCTATCCCACGAAGAGTTCTGAGTTGTCTGATTTGCGCGTCAAAAGCGCATGAGCTCCCTGATGTGTGTGCCAGAAGAATGCTTCCCATAGCATCCATATCGCCAATGCCAGTTCTGGAAAAGTTCTTTAACCAAGCTTCTGCAAAAAATAGCGCAGAAAAAGAAACTAATCAATAAAAGTGTCATCATCATCAGACGCAAACTGGCCCATCAAAGACGGGCATACCCTGTTCAGTCAAAGACAGATGCTCGCGCACCTTGTTCAGTTAAAGACAAATGCTTGTCTTCAACAGGTGCACCATATCTATCGAGGATTTATGCTCGTTTTTTAATAGGCGCACCTTATCTATCAAGGATTTGCGCTCGTTTTCAGCAGGCGCACCTTATCTATCAAAGATAGGCGCTTATTTTCAACAAAAGCTCAAAGGCAGCCAATTGTGCACCCTGTTTAATCAAAGAAGAGCACACTCTGCCCCTTTTATGTAAATCAAATACCTATTTCGGTGAAAGGTGATGCGCATAACATGGATAAATGATGATTATACACAGAAAAGCTACTGCTTTACGATGGGCTTACCATCGAGATCAGATGGTTCGGCCCTAAGAGTTGTTGAATCAATGACCGATGACACGGTGTGTAGGGGAATGACATCGGAAAGCATCGCCATCATCAATCCGTTGTTGGAGGATGGAGTCTTACAAAAAGTCATCTTCGGAGAAGAAGAAGAATAAAGGAATGAGAATGCATTCTTTAATTCAGCTATTTATAAAGGTTCAAAGAAGCAGATGTCGTGAGTCTATTTCGGGAAAGATCCTAATAAGAAGCGCTCATAACCGCAGAATAGCAGCCACATGTTGTTTTGTTTCTCTTGGGAATGAGCAAACATGGAAATAGTCAAAAGAGGTGTAGAATGATCCTATATCAATGCACCACACGAATAAAGGTGAAAACAACACCAGGATTTTATTTCATAAAAAAGATAGTAGGCCCCTACAGATAAGTTGAGTGTCACAATACATAGATGACACCCCTACACAAAACATTATTTTTTCTTCTCTCCTTCATTGGGCTGACGAAGGGAGGCACCTAACTCGCGCATATTGTGGATCCCTGAACGACGCATCAGATCGAGGAATGCTTTTGCATCATCGGGTCCTTCGTAGGCAGTTGAAGGACCACCATTTATACGATCGAAGATCGCTGGAGTCAGTCCAAAGCACTCCATGAAGTTGCGTGATCGCAACGATTGATCGGCCTCCGTCTCTATGTCAAGCCTTGAGCCTTGAACCTTTTTCTTGTCAGCCTCTATCTCTTTTTTCGGTGCCATGACAATATGAGGGTGAGAAGTGAGAATGAAAACTTTTCTTTATATATATAATCAATCAACCCTTCACATTCCCTATGGGAAACTGAACATTATCAATGCAACTCGGGAAGACGAAGAGGAGTTCGAATGTTTCGAGGGAAAATTTATTGTGACAGTTGAGTATTGACCGGTGCCATTTCTTGACTTTTCATATTCAAAGTATTTCGAAATTTTTGAAGTCTTTTCAAATTCCAAAAACTTTGAAGGGGGTCTTGTAGGAGCGTAAAAAATGCTTTATGGACTGAGTTAAAGAGGTTGGAAATTTTACGCTTGCTATTTTATGCTAACTATTTTACGCCAGGGCTAGTCGTTGAATTTTACGCCAGGGACAGACTGTCAGGCCGCATTTAATGCAGAAGATTTGATTTGACAAAATGATTATGCTGACAGCATGTAACATAGAAGTCGAGAAGATCGAATTGTCACCAAACCCGATACTTGTCGTATGGTGTGCAGAGAAGGCTATTTTACGCTAAATAAAATCACTTCTTTTTTACGCAAGATAGTTATGTGAGCTTTTACGCTTAAGGCTATTGTGAGTGTAAAGTCTATTTGGGCTAAGTTTTACGCTCAAGGCTATTTTAGCCACTTTACGGTGGAAATTTTTATTTGGGTTGTTTTTACGCCAGTTTGCTACTTTACGCTCGGAGTATATTTTGGGTCGTTTTTATGCCCGATCCTTCCTGACTACTTTGGAACGTGGTTTATCCATGAGGCTTTCATACCACATTTATTGAGGAACGTGTGTACGTGCTCCCTATTTTTGTTGAAATAATGGGACACGTGTCAACATATGTAGAGGGTGACTTCCATCGTGGGTGACAGTTACCAGCGTAAAAACCTAATTTTGTTGCTTTTTACGTACAAGGGGTCAAGTCTATAAATAGACTTATTTTCCACATGAAAAGGGAGGAGATCAGAGAGACAGGAGAGAATACATAAATCAGAGCCCAGAGACTTTGATTTTCGGGAGCATTCTTCGTTAACTTTTTCTTCCAGAACAGAGTGAAGCAAAGCAGGAAAGCATTCGACCTCGCCATCAGTGCCCAAGTGCGTCGATACCTTTCTGGTGACTTAGTTCTTCCGGCTGTTCATCTTCTAGCAGTGATCTTCATCATCATCGCATAGTCCAAGGAACAAAGTGATCGTCTTCAGATCAGACTTCCATAGCAATACTTCCCAGAACAATTTGAACTTTTTTGTACTTTTCTCGTTTTATTTTCAAAGGCCAATTTTAGGCATTTTGTTAAGTGAAACAGCATTGTCCTAACCCGTTTATATAACCATCTCATGCTCTAAATCACAGGTTACTTACAGTTCTTACTTATCATGTATATAGATATTTTTAGTTATTAAATCTCTCTCATTTTCATATATATTTTTTTACAGTCCATGTATCTTACTATTTTGCATGCTTTATATTTCCCAACATGATATAAACTGCGTGAGATGTATTATGCTCGCTCTTGTCCTGACTGGACCTATTGAAAATATTACAGATGATGATGGGGACTGCCCTACCTTCTATAGGGCATATGAGGGTGACATTCAGGAGCTTGAGGAGCATCTAGCTCAGAAGAGGGTGCCTAGTCTAGTCTAGTATTTATAGTTTTCAGTTTGTATCGGATTGTTCCGATTGTTAGTTGAGACTTAATTATATTCAGGACTTGTTTTTATTTGTGTTGAACATCTATTTTGTGTGGTGTGATAACTCTATTTATATTCAGTTTCTTCCTTTATTCTGATTCCATATCGTGCTCTATCTTCCCTAGACTTGTGATTGAGATATAGAGTTGAGATGTTATATTATACCTCCGTACGGAGATAACAGGTTTATATATCTTGTTGTTAGATATTAGATGTTATAGATGACCTATACAACGTTCTACCATCGATACTGCGGCGTAGGCTGGACATACCCACGTTCTCGTGCCCCTAAACAGGATGTGGGTCATGATATTTCCTTTCATGTTATGAACTGCGTGAGTTATATGTATTCATTCATGTCCTGACTAGACTTGTTGAAAATATTACAGATGATGAGGATTGCTGCGATACTTGCTATGGAGCAGGCCTAGTTGACACAGGTGACCTAGACCCTCAGGAGGATCCAGTAGTCGCTAAGGACGTGCCATTAGCTTAGTCTAGACTATCTTATTATCTAGCTTTATGAGACATTTGAGATTGTATTGAAATATTTTTATGGTATGGTTTACACCAAGACTTATTATTCATATTTGTGACTCTCTGTCGAGATTATCTTATCTTCTATTCCATCTTAGATATGGTGATTGAGTTGTACTTTATATATTGTTCTCCTTTCGGAGCTTATTCTATTATATTAGATGTTGTGACCTAGGACAGTGTTCTACCGCCGACATTGCGACGTAGGCTGGACGTACCCACTTCTCGTTCCCTTACACTGGGTACGGGTCGTGACAGCTCTGTTCGAAGAGTCAGCTTGTTCTTCGAGGAGCAGGCTGCAGAGATCGAGGCCTCGGAGTAACGGCAAAGTAGAGCTGGTCGGCTTCAGTGGCTGACCTTGACAGTATCGAGGAAAGTTAAGGAGAAACAAGATATAGAAGAAGACGAAGGATGAAAACAAGCAGAGGCTCACCATGGTGATGAACAGTAATAACGACATCGAAGCCTGGCGGATCTGGCCAAGATTGGTCAGGATCTAGTGATAACCACACTTCGAGGCGAACTCCGTCAGCTATGTCGAGGCAGAGCTACTGCGACAGTCGAAGAAATTCTGGCGACGTAACTATGGCGAGGCATCATACTTTGATCAGCAACCAGAAAGTAAAAGAGAAGAAGAGAAAGAAAAAGATCAGGGACTCACCTCGATGTGGTGGACAGTGGCGATTGGCGACCACTCCGGCAACGGTGGCGAGATCCACTACTGGGGTGGTCAGTGAGACGGAAATTCGACGAAGCTCCGGCAAGATCAAGGTGGCGTGCGACGGCGATCGACAGTGCACAGTAGAGTGCAGTAGAAAGAGTGTCAGTGTTGGGAACAGTTGTAGTGCCCTGATCCCGTTGTGGAGCACGGATCGGGCTAGCGGCTGAATGGCCAAGTCGAAAGAGATTTGAGAAACTTTACTTGGAGAAACCTTACTAGGATTGCGGGATAATGAATTGAGATCATTTTCTCGTTATGGATTGGACTCTTTTGAAATGATGTCCAAGATGCAGTGGCTTGCTTGCCCCGAGACCGTAGCCCTGCTAATTTTTGATGTCGCTTTTGCTGTTGGTTTTGTGTACATTTTTGTGATTATTTTCGATGAATGTTTTCACGGATTTACTTTCACTGTATGTGCATTCATATCGAATCACTGAGAGAAAGAAAAAGAAGTATGCTGACGAGATATTAGTGCCAGTGCAGGTGCTAAAGCAGTGAATCGAGCTTAACATTGCATAGAAGACCTCTTTCTTTTGGCAATTCACCAACAAGTAAGTGACTTTGATCCTTCAACGATCCTTGATCATCACGCGTAACAAAGGATGACTTGTTATTGCGTTTGGTGCTTAATAAAAGATGCCTAGTAAGATCCCAGAAAGATAATAAAAGATAAATTATCACATGGCTAGGTTTATGTTGCAAGTCAAAATGATGCCTTGTATGCTGTAATATAAATTATTGAACAAGTGACGCAAAAACCCAAGTATTAGGTGGTAAGTATATCGGACTTTGACTCGAAAGAATGGTAACACAAAATGAATAGTCCCTTGGTTGGATAAATGAGTATGCGAGCCTACGACTCAAGGCAAGATGGCAAGATGAATGAGAACTGTGGCTTATAGACTTGAATTCTGTTATCGTGCATGTATGTTTCTTATTTAGTTAAGTTGCATTCACATGCATGGTCATGGATAACTTGTACACAAGGTATAGTTTTTCGAACGGTACTCTGAGGTCACGGAACCAATTTGGTTTAGGAGGAGCAATAGTTTTGAAGTAGTAGCACGGTCTTTCGGAAACCTTTCGGTAGGGCTGGCTACCCTCCGTCGAAGGGGAACCATTTGACCACGATGTCCGAGATGGCGTGTAGTTAGTGACCTTCATATAGACATTTGTCATAGCTATAATTTCTCATGCAGGCAGAGTAAGTATTACTCATAAATATACAGGGATGGCTATCGATCGTGGGTATGATTCACCAAATTGGTGAACGATATGAATTGCTTATGTTTCTAACATCAATGAGAATTGCTTATGTTTCTAACATTAATGAGAATTGCTTATATTTTCTATCAAATATGAATTGTTGATTGACCCTAAGGAAAGATAGAAAGATCATAAATCAATAGTGTACATTCACATTATTAACTACTGTTGATTTATGGTGAGATTGGTTACGACCTTTCACTAGTACATATGTGGTAATGTACTGACCCTTGTCTCCACAGGTGCCGGGAACCTAGTGGATAATCTTAGATGTTCAAGGCTTGTTGTTCGACTCTTTAGAAGGTTCATACTTCCTTGAAGTTTCTACTTGAAACAGAAGGCATTTTGCTGAAGGTGGTTATTTTCGCATTTTTAATAAAGAGATATGATGTACGGAACAACTTGTATCTCATTTCTATATTTTTGCAAGTTGTAAGCCAAGTTTGGCATTTTATCTCGGCTGTTTGAGACCCTTATGTTTTCTATGCAAAGTTATCAATAAAGCGCTTATTTCAGTTTCATATCTGTGTTATTCAATTTCTTCGTGAACTTACTGCAAAACTTTATTCAAAATGTCTCTTTTATAAAATGTACACGAGCACATCTTGTACAAGTGCAACTCCAGACTTGTACGATATCACGCCTTAGCGAGGATGAACGATTCAGCGTGAATCAAAGCGAGGACGAACGATTCCCCAAATCGGGGCATGACAACGGTGCTGTCAGAACAATTAATAAAATAATAATTGGAGAACTTCCCCAATATTTATAATAAAATATTAATTTGTTCTCCAAGTCAATCTGAGTGGCACAGTTTGTAATTTGTAATAGATCTAGGACTATTAGTGAAGCCCACTAACTGACTGCTAACTAACTAACTAACTAACTAACTAACTAACTACTAACTAATTAATTAACAGTTAATTAGGAATAATCCAGAATTAATTAAAACTGCATAAGCCCTTTCTCTAGAATTTGTAGGCTAAAGCTCACAATCCAAAGCCCAAGGCTTGGTAGGCTTAATTAGGAACCAATTATTTAAAATAAATCTAGCCATTACACTAATTAATTATTAGTAATAAAAATCAGAATGATAATTAAAATTTACTAAAACAGATTTAATAAATGATAATTAAAATTTACTAAAACAGAATTAATAAATAATGATTTAAAATTAACTAAAACAACATTAATTTATTTAAAATCAAATTTATTATTTATAATCAAGTTTTATTAAGAAAAGCAAATGATACTTTTCCAAATAAAATGTAGGAAATAAATTCTTAAATTTACCAAAATAATTTTAGGGAGTTACAAATCTTTCCTCTTAAAGAAATTTCGTCCTCGAAATTTAGAGAACAACCAAACTTTATTGAAATTCAACATTCAGACTAAATTGTTTAAAATAACCAAACAAAACTGTTATTCAAATTCAAAATATTTTATTGAAATACAACTATCAAATAAAAAGACTAGGGTAGCGCTCTCGCTTTTCATCCTCGCGCTCCCAGGTAGACTCTCCAGGAGAGTGGTGCCTTCACATAACTCTGACCAAAGGAATTGTCTGATTCCTTAGATGCTTCTCTCGGCGGTCGATGATATCCATGGGATTCTGTACGTATGTAAGGCTCGGTCCTACCTCAAACTTGGAGTAATCCACTATATGGCTCGAGTCAGCAATGTGTTAGCGAAGTTGAGATACATGGAAAACGTTGTGTACCCCATCCAAGCTAGTAGGTAGTGCTAGTCGGTACACAACGTCTCCGATCCTTTCAGTCACCTCAAAAGAACCGATGCATCTAAGGCTAAGCTTACCGCCCCTTCCAAATCTGATAGTGCCCCTGGTAGAAGAAATCTTCAAGAATACCATGTCTCCTACAGCAAACTCCAACGGTCTTCTGCTGCTATCGATCCAATGCTTCTGCCTGTCTTGGGTGTAACTGCCTGTTTTAAAAAATGAGGGTAAATTTGTTATTTTTTATATTCTTATATTTTTGTAAATATTTATTTATTATTATTGTATTTTGTGGATTTGTTTAGTCGGGTTGGAGTTTCGTCTAGTTTTGACTTATGTTAGTGGTCCGGGTAGTTTAGACTCTAGTCGGGACCCAAAGATTAGATAGGCATGACCCACAAACTCATCTCATTAGGCTAGTGGATTTAGACTAAACCCACATAAAAAGTTTAGTCATTTAAAGATTAGAAACTTGACCCTCTTGCCCCCAAACCTTTGCATGACTTAGATTAACCAAAGGGGACCTATTAGGGGCATATTAGACATTTCCTATTGGCCCAAACCTAACCTTTATGTCAGCCAAGAGAGGGTTCCATCTCCTTTTCATTTGCAAAGTAGCCTCCATTCCTATTTTAGTGTTCTTCTCAATCTTGAGAGCAAATCCCATTGATTCATCTCTCAAATATTCTCTTTTCTCCACCAAATTCTTTCATTCTTGCAAGGAGAGGGAGCTACAAGGATTGTGGAGCCAAGAGCAAGGAGGGGCGTCTATTTGCTAGAAGAGTCAGTGTCGGATTCGTGTCCTTTGGGTTGTTCATTGGGAATCAACTCCCAATAGGTATCTCTCTTACTAAAGCTTCTCTATTTTATCTTCCCCCTGCATATTTGTTAGTTTTGAACCCATAGGAACCACCCCCATGCATGAACCACCATTAAGAATGTTTTAGAGGCTCTTTTGAGTCCTCTTTAGGAGTTTGGGGCAGTTTTGGTGTCCCCCATAGAGAGATTCCAAATGGGGCACACCATGTGTTTGTGTTTTTGCCCCATTGGCTTATTTGTCTTCTAATTTTAGATTTTCATGTGTTAGAGAGTAGAATAACCATGGTTAGGATGTTTAGGTTTGTTCTCATTTGGATACCAATGTTTGAATCTATGTATTATGGCCTACAAGCTCAATTTTTATGTAAAAATATCAAATATTATTATATTTATGGATGTGGACTGATTTGGGGGTTTTGTATATATATATATATATATATATATATATATATATATATATATATATATATATATATATATATATATATATATATATATATATATATATTGATATGTGTCTTGTGTGTATGTGATAGAGTGTGGGTGTGTTAGTGTTAAGTTAGTGATTTAGATAATCTAGTTAGTAACCTAGATAATATAGTTAGTATGTGTTTCTTTTGTCCAAAACAATCCAAATTTGTCATAATCTTCATCCATATTTTTAGTACCCAGAGCAACTTAGAAATGTCATAACTCCTAGCTCAAGATTCCGATTAATTTTCCGTTTTTTTTAAAAGAACCCTATCGAAGTTAGCTTTCCAAATATATATATTAATAGGCCAAATTCATTGTAGAACTTTCTGTAAAACTGTTTGAGTGTCAGCTGTCCGAACGACGAATGCGTTTCGGTGTTTTCGCGATTCCGGGAGCTTCCGGACATGAAAATGCGATCCGTTTGAAGTTTCGAAAAGCTAATATGAAGGGCTACAACATACTTTAATCCTAGAATTTAGTAAATAGGTCTAATAGGTGCAATATTGATTTTAAGTACAAAACTGACTATATGACATGGATATTTTGTGTATCCTATGAGCCTATGTAGTATGGCTATCATGTGAATGTAGGTATCATAGGTTGTCAAGAATATGTATGATATAGTACATATATATATATATATATATATATATATATATATATATATATATATATATATGTTAGGTAATATATGTTAGTATAGTGTGTGTGTTTGAATGAGATAAGGATGTGTGTGGTTAGTAGAGAGAAGTAAGATTGATAGAGGATATGTGCTTGTGTGTGTTTGATGTTGTATAAATGGTAGTATAATGTGTGTTGTGAAGGTGAGAGAGTTGGAAGGATCATGCCATCCTATTTGAGTTGAGCCTAGTGTAGTTTGTTGAGTGATTTATATTTTGGTTGAGTGGTAGTATGTTTGTATATAGATGTGTGTGGATATGTTAGAAGAGAGGGGGTGGATTTGGTATATGTGTTTGTGTATATGTTAGTGTTGGAGTAGAGAGGGATTTAGATGTTGTATGTATGGATATGTTAGTATGTTAGTGGTTATGTTAGAATCTATGTAGAGGTTAGAGGTATCTAAGAAGTTAGATAGTGATATCTTGTATAAGTTAGATAGTTAGTTGTGTTAGTTTATGTTATTTTTAGTTAGAGATGACATATGTTAGTTGGTTAGAGTTAGAGATGGATATATATACATATATGTTATGGTTAGATATTAGTTAGTGGATGTTAGTTGTGTTAGGTTTCTAAGTTAGAATAGATGGTTAGAAGTTATATGTTAGAGTTGGTTAGTATCTTTTATTAGAGATATAAGTTAGGATATAGAGTGATATCTTGAGATACCATAGTGGTATCTTAGGATATTTTGGATATTTGCCTATTATCTTAAGGTAATGTATTTACCTACAAGGTAAAGGGGACTTACCTATAAGGTAGAGAGGGTTTACTTTATACTAAGGTATTAGATACTAAGGTATTGTCTATCTAATATTTTAGGGTGGATGGTTAGAGGCTAGATATTTAAGGTATTAGTATTAGAGGTTAAGGTATTAGTTTCCAATCAAGGTAATAGTTTATCTTACATTAAGGTAATGGGTTTACCTTATTACAAGGTAAGGTATTGGGTTAACCTAGGTAACTAAGGTTAGATATCTAAGTTAGTGGTTAGCTAGTAGCTTAGGATAGATATTAGATATCTAAGATTGGTATCTTGGTAGTTAAGGTATTTATACCTAGACTAAGGTATTGGGTTTACAACTAAGGTATTGGTATTAGAATATCAATAGGGCTAAGGTATATGGTATCTTGGGGTAAGATATAGGTTGGTATCTTACTAGTATCTAGTATCTACGTTAGTGTCTTAGGATGTAGATGAGTAGGTATCTTAAGATACAAATCAGTATCTTAGAGGGTAAATTAGTAGGCTAATATAATGTATATGGTATTGACAAGGTAATGGGGATTACCTATAGTCTAAGGGTAAGGTATTGGTAGGATATTGAGATAGATGGTTAGATACTAGTCTAAAGTATTAGTAGGATCTATTAGCCTAGGTTAGTGAGTTATCTACTAACCTAAGGTAATATATATTACTAAGGTAAGGATATTACCTAGTATCTAAGGTATTGGGTTTTCTTGGTAGGTAATGGTTAGACTTGGGTTATCTTGGTAGGTTACCTTAGGGTTTTCTTGGTAGGTAATGGTTAGACTTGGGTTATCTTGGTAGGTAATGGTTAGAAGTAGATTATCTTGGTAGGTAATGGTTAGAATCGGTTATCTGGGTAGGTAATTGTTAGAAGTGGATTATCTTGGTAGGTAATGGTTGAAAGTGGGTTATCTTGGTAGGTAATGATTAGAAGTGAGTTATCTTGGTAGGTAAAGGTTAAGAATATGATACTTGACTTAGATTTTATCCTGTTTGACTAAGGTTGACTGTTTTGACTCAAAGTCAACTACAAGTCAACATTGGACCTAGATTGGATTAGAATTGACCAGAGATGACCAGTTGACCAAAAGTCAACTGTAGGTCAACCCTTGACCTAGTATGATCTAGATTGACTTGGTTTGACCTTGTTTGACCTAGTTTGACTTTGTTAGACCTAGTATGACTTAGTATGACTTAGATTTACTTAGATTGACTTAGCATGACCTAATTTGATCTAGTTTGACTTTGTTAGACCTAGTATGACTTAGTTTGATTTAGTTTGACTTAGTTGACTTGGTGTGACTTAGTTTGACTGAGTTTGACCTAGATTTGTATATCATATACTAGAAATCATGTCATATACTGTTAAACCCTAATTAACTCATGATATATCTTCTTTAGGTCTGTGACATCACTCTGAGCATCTATTCTCACTGACAGCTCTGGATCGCAGGCGAGTACATTGACTGATAGTTTTTATTGTGTTGATATCTACTATATCCGATGCTGTTGTAGTGTCTTACTTGATTCCTGACACGATGGTTCACAGACTAGTATACGTCGAATCCTGTCATGAGATGTTATTCCTGGACTTTCCTGGTATATTGGTACATTATTCGATCTTGTTTTTCTTGTACTTGTATAGACACCGATTTGGGAGTGGGCTGGCCCCCTGCTTTTGAATCCCGTATCATATCATGACATGTCCAGATCCATTATAATACTCAGGGATGGAGAGTTATTAGAGGTTATGTGATCAATACCCCTCCTGTATTTCTGTTACTACTTGCATCATAGCTTTACCCTCGCCTTACGTAGGGTAAAGCCTAACCTGTGTTACTACTTGCCTCATAGTTTTCCATTGTGGCTGGCCTGATTCTTGTTTCTTGTATTTCCTGACTCATAGCTGGTCAAATGGAAGAGCCTGATCATGTGTTCCAAGCCGATCACATAACGCTTTAATATATCAAGACACCGTTTATGTTTACATTATATATCAGATATTCCTGTATTGTTCTATATTCCAGTATTTTATACCCTGACATGATATCCAGTTTTATATATCCTGTTTATATTCCAGTCTTGATATTTCATCTTGTATTTCATTATAATTGTCTCTTATAGAATTTGTCAATTCATATGGAACTGCTGTTAGCGTTTGTACTTGCTCATATCCTGACAGGATAACCTCGTTGATATTTACAAATAATTTAGAGGCCGATTGCTCGACCTTCTATGGCTACGGCATAGATGGCGAGTATGACTTGGACATTCCTGTGGAGCCGGTGCTTACAGAGGACGCACCGTCTGCTTAGACTAGTTAGTTAGGCTTGACTGGACTGCAATCCAGCTAGTACTTGAGACTTGTAGTATACTTATTATTTTGGGATCTTGTGTTATGTTTTGAACTCTAACTTGTGTTGGGATCTTGCATCTTTTTCCAGTTATTTTTTTCTATCATATCTTTTATATTTCTTGCATCTTAGATGTCTTGTGATTGAGTTGTGACATTATATACCTCCGTACAGAGATGACAGGTACCTTTATATTGTGTCTAGATATTGCATGTTATAGACGACCTATACAGCATTCTACCATCGATTCTGTGGCGTAGGCTGGACGTACCCACGTGCTCGTACCCCTACTTAGGGTGCGGGTCGTGACACATTTTTGTGGTGGCCCATGTAGGTCAGAAGTCACAATTAGTGCGATGTCGTAGTGGTACTCGACTTAGAGTGCTGCTACGAGCCTGCTATAGGTTTAGAAGATATAGGCTATAGGCTAAGGATACTCAATCACAGTTAGGACTTCTTGAGAAGATTCCAGGGACGACCCTTGAGAATCTCATGAAAAACTATCTCAAAATTTGATTCCAACTGTTTCTGTCTATTCTTCCTTGTCCGTGGTTGAATTTGATTCTTGGTGTTCATTGATTTTCTACCAGGATAAACCGTTGGACTAATTTGCCTCGGTTATGGAATGCAGAGGCTTCCACAGCCATATTAGTAGGCATGGTGAAGACATAGGGTCTGATTTTGGATGTATTTCTTAGGTTGTGGAAATTTATGGTTTTTGTAGCCATGCATGCGGCAATGCAAAAATATTAGATACCACAATCTTAGAGGTATGTACCTTAGTTACAGACCCTATGGTTTATTATAGCCGTACTTATTGGCGTGACGAGGATTCCGATAACGTGATTCTGGGTAGACGGGTATGGTTATCAGATTACAGAATAGATGTCTTATAGAGGGTACCCTAGTATAATGGAGTAGACATCAGTGGAGATGTTACTTGGGTATTTTGGAGAAGAGAGTGGGAGCTAGGCCACCTGTGGCTGTGGCGTAGCATCATGCCCCGCACCAGCAGTGGAATATACCTCGCCAGGGCAGGGCTTTTGTGATGACGGTCGAGGAGACCCACACTGCAGGTGATGGACTAGGAGGTTAGGTCCTGTTCTTTCCTTCTTCCTGTTTTATTGATTGCTTGATTGATTTCTTAGTACCTTTAGCTTGCATATGTGATTTTTATGCTAGATTAATAGTAAACCCCAATGAAGACTGCAATAAAATGATACTGCTAAAACTATGCATGTTTGTTCCTATTCCTAAAATTACATGTTGTATAACTTT
The DNA here is from genome assembly GCA_029216955.1 of Iris pallida. Lineage (NCBI taxonomy): Eukaryota > Viridiplantae > Streptophyta > Magnoliopsida > Asparagales > Iridaceae > Iris > Iris pallida. Next base: position 410,158 of record JANAVB010033216.1, on the reverse strand, counting down.
GGATAGAATTTTGTAAACTTTGATTGTTGGGGGCTTGACCTAGAGAAGAGTACAACCAACTTAAATTTCAAGGACGAAATTTTTCTAAGGGGTTAGGATTATAACTGCCTGTTTTCAAAAATAAGGATAAATTTGTCATTTTTTATATTCCTATATTTTTGTAAATATTTATTTATTATTATTATATTTTGGGGATTTTTTTAGTCGGGTTGGAGTTTCGTCTAGTTTTGACTTGTGTTAGTGGTCCGGGTAGTTTAGACTCTAGTCGGGACCCAAAGATTAGATAGGCATGACCCATAAACTCATCTCATTAGGCTAGTAGATTTAGACTAAACCCATATGACAAGTTTAGTCATTTAAAGATTAAAAACTTGACCCTTTTGACCCCAAACCTTTGCTTGACTTAGATTAACCAAAGGGGACCTATTAAGGGCATATTAGACATTTCCTATTGGCCCAAACCTAACCCTTATGGCAGCCAAGAGAGGGTTCCATCTCCTTTTCATTTGTAAAGTAGCCTCCATTCCCATTTTAATGTTCTTCCCAATCTTGAGAGCAAATTCTATTGATTCATCTCTCAAATATTCTCTTTTCTCCACCAAATTCTTTCATTCTTGCAAGGAGAGGGAGCTACAAGGATTGTGGAGCCAAGAGCAAGGAGGGGTGTCCATTTGCTAGAAGACTCCATGTCAGATTCGTGTCCTTTGGGTTGTTTATTGGGAATCAACTCCCAATAGGTATCTCTCTCTCTAAACCTTCTCTATTTTATCTTTTCCTTGCATATTTGTTAGTTTTGAACCCATAGGAACCACCCTATGCATGAACCACCATTAGGAATGTTTTAGAGGCTCTTTTGAGTCCTCTTTAGGAGTTTGGGATAGTTTTGATGTCCTCCATGGAGAGATTCCAAAGGGGACACACCATATATTTGTGTTTTTGCCCTATAGGCTTATTTGTCTTCTAATTTCAGATTTTCATATGTTAGAGAGTAGACTAACCATGGTTAGGATGTTTAGGTTTGTTCTCATTTGTATACCAATATTTGAATCTATGTATTATGGCCTACAAGCCCAATTTTTATGTAAAAATATCAAATATTGTTATATATATGGATGTGGACTGATTTGGGGTTTTTTGTATATATATATTGATATGTGTCTTATGTGTATGTGATAGAGTGTGGGTGTCACGCCCCTGAACCAGAATACCGGAGAGCGGGGGCGGACATAGCCAGCTACGTATATTGAAGTGCAAGCTACCTCGCTATACGGTCACGACTGTCTAGATACATGAGGGTTTAACTAAAAGCCATCAGTCTCCTATGGTCAAGAACAAGCCTATTGTCTTAATCACAAGCAAGTAAGTAAAAGTTACAAGATGCAAGATCACCAAATATACAATCATAAGGCGTCCCAAACATTACATATTCAGCTGATCATGAAGCTAGTCGTACAAATGTGAGGATTAGAAAGAGTTTAGTCATACATGATCAACCCTAGGATCTGTCAATCATGTTACAGCCCGTAGGCAGACAGTAAATAAAGATGCAATACGAGCTAACACGTGCTCGTCGGCTAAACGCCTCAAAAGAATAATTTTACAAATAAGTGGGAGGACAAAAGAAACCCACTCGTTGCCAGGGTTACGCCTGGTGGTCACCATCTGGCTGGAAGACAGGTGGATCCTCTGGAGCTGCTCCGATATCTGGCCACATAAAACCAGCTGGGTCAGACCCCAGAAAGAGCAAGTACCATAGATGAAGCTTCACTTAGGAACTAAAACCAGCATATCACAATAGAATACTAAGGATAATAAATAAGAACTGATAATAATAGAGATAACAACAGTAAACTGAGTACGAGGAAACCATTCTAGTAGCCAGGTCACAACCCTTAAACGAAACAAGGACCGGGGTTCATCCCTTCACCTGAATAGAAACCCGTCTCAAATATTATTGGTACAGTGAAGACAATAAACGAAGAGAGGTCACAGAACTCCTCCGGGAGTCAGGTTACAACCCTTAAACCAAACAAGGACCGGGGTTGTAACCCTTTGCCTGAATAGAACTGGACCCCTGACCTTTATTGCTAAGGCCAGTATAAATAATCATGGTATTAAGGTAAGGTAAAACATGACGAACATGGCATGGGGTTGCAATAAGACAATAAACGACGAGAGGACACATAACTGCTCCGGAAGCCAGGTTATAACCCTTAAACCAAACAAGGACCGGGGTTGTAACCCTTCGTCTGAACAGAACTGGACCCCCGATCGTTATTGTTAAGGCAAGCATCAATAATCATATCATGTCACAATCTTGATATGACAAAGCTGGAATAAACTCCATCCAATCAATCACGGCCAATCAAGAGTACGGCTTGATACTTTTAACTAACTAGGGTTATCACAGGCCTATTTACTAGCAAGATGCAATAAGATTATCCTAACAGCCACAAGCCCTGCAGCCCATCCAGTTATCTAGGTCGAATGTCCGTTTATGAAGAATGCAATACGTGACTGTGTGCTGGAAATGTGCCCTACTCGTCGGTAGGCTACAAGTCCACTTAATGCGCCCAGATAACCGGATTGCCTGTAGCTAGGAATATCTTCATGTCTACTAAATTATTCTAGTTTATTAGCCTTAGTCAATTACTGTAGGTATCCCTGACCGTAGTACTCAGGGGTCCCTATCCTAGACATGTTGCAAGACAGTACTGGTTTATTTGTACAAACGCAATCACCTAGTGTCCAGGTCATTTATACTTGTCATGTAAGTCTAGCTGTCGTAACAGCATGTCATGATATATCATGTCAGTTTACTAGTCAAGAGTGTGCCACAGTGGGCCACTATCGTGTTCTATTCTTACATTATCATGAATGAGAAAAACTTGTATAAAATAACTAATGACATATTCTTGAAGCCAAGGAAAAGATCTATAACTTTCATGTTTTGAGTTTTTCAAGATTTTAGCTACAAAAAGGCTCAAAGAAGCAAAAACAGTCATTTGGAGTGACCTGCGCGCAAATTACGCATTGCACGCGGGCAAAATCGCCCACGGTGCACGTTGCGCACAAGCACGGCGCACAGGCGCGCGACAGAGAAGTGGACGGGTGTGTAACGCCCCAGTCCCAAAATACGTAGGACTAGGAACGTAGACATGCCAGCCGTATAATAAATATACGTAAGCTGTAAAAATGTAGTAGAACCATAAATAATCTCATCCACACAGAAAAAATGAAATAAAGATATCATATAATGAGAATGAATTTGTCTTGATACAATATGTTGGGCGGAGACAAATCCACTACCAACACAATAAGGAAAAGTTCATAGAAAATGAAATGAGTGGCGAGCGAAGCGAAGGCAATCCAAGTACAATCATCCTCGACGAAAATAGCGATGATCACGACTAGAGCTAAAGCACCTGCGAAAGACAAGAGCACACACCTGGAGAGATAACCAGGTCCTCAGAGGGACGTAACAAGATACATAATAGCATGCCATATAAACTGAATAAATATTGCCCAAATAAATAAGTAAATCGGACTATAACATGGTCCACTACGCACCTACTGAACGAGCGTACCATCCCCCCAACCAAACAAGGACATGAGATGGTAAACTAATTCATGGCGACGTATCTTTCCATGCCATGAATCCAATATGGTATCCGGACCCCAACAAGGTTCAATACCTTCTCATCGAAGTAGTAAGTCACACCTACAACCAAACAAGGACAAGATGCGACGAACTAATCCGCGACAAGTTATTGTTCCAAGCCATGGTCAGATACAAGTACCCAAACCGAAGGTACTCGTACCTAACGGATAAGGGCGCCTAACCAACTCTAGGTGAATGTAGTTTTAAGAACAGTTCATGGTCGCATGACTACCGGGTCAAGTCAAGAAAATACCAATGTAGTACCTCAGTAGCGAGTCACAACACCATATACTATTCCTCAGTATCGAACGAGTCTATAGCATACAGTCTACCTATCGTTCCTCAGTAGCGAGCGAGTCTACGACAGATAGGATGGTAGTCAACTTCCAATCATGTTCTTCCCGTCCAATGCTAACTCTATAACCGCTAAGTCAAACTAGCATGCAACCTCTATTAGCGGTTATTCCTATCGCACGGCTTGTACGTACTGGTGGCCAGCCAATCACGCACTTCCGTGTTCTACATACGACACACAACTTCGTGCTACAACGTGTCAAGGCCATGAATGCAACACACAAAGGTGGTCCCTTAAATCTAGGTTTAATGTGTAAGAAAATAATACATAGCAAGAAACTGAACAGTAAATTCTAACAGGTTATGCCATGTATCACAGTTTATTTTGTATAAAGAAAATAATGAACATGCATGAAATATGAGCTAAAATAATTAAACAGCAAATGGCAAGGTGTCTTGCCTGAGGGTGGTGCGAGATGTAGCAAAATCCAACAGTCAGAATCGTTAACACAAAAGTCAAAATCTACAAGGAGCTCCAGATGCTGAAACAAATATCACGAACGAGTTTGGAATAAAATATATACCTAGGAAACGCCTGTCCAAAAGTTAAATTCTGGAACAGGGGCAAAATCATAATTTCGGGTCAAAACGATGTCCGCCGTTGAACCCGTTTTGCACCGAAATGCGTGCCAGTACCTACAGTCTCTAAATTCTTCAAACTACATGTCTACAGATTCGGATTGAGGAGACGAACTCAACAGTATGTCCAGTTTTGAATTCCGATGAGCCGTGTACAAATTCGCCCGTTAGAGCGGGTCGCGGGCCCGCCAAATAGGCGTTCCACTCGACCTTCTCAGAATCGGACCAAACTTGGCATACAGGGCCAGAAAATTGATACGGTCCTGCTGGCGCAAGTTTTGTCTTGATACGACGAACGTACACGAAGTTATGGCCAAGTTTGCAAAAGGTCGATACGGGGGTATCTTGACGGATACGCACTGATTTCGTCGTGTACACGCAACGAAATTTAGTTCCGTCAGTTCCCACACGTCAACAACATCCATACGCGCATTTTGATGCGTATAGCGCGCGACCACGTTGCCCGATTTGTCGGGGCGCACGCCGTATCGATGAGGATTTTAAAGTTTCAATAGTTTTCAGAACAGTTTTTCCTCAACTTTTGATTCGAAAAATATTTGCATATAGTGAATGAAACATTAAACGATAAGAAGGTTATTGAAGTGCTATATGTTGTCTAATTTATTGTTCAGGGAGTTTTTAAAGTTCATTACTAGGTTGATTAGAAACCATCACCAAACTTGGGTACTTAAGTCCTAATTCTGTTAATTGTCACAGTAGTTTTTTTTGTCGATTTCGTGTCAAATTCTTGGGCAGACCTGTTCGGCTACGCTCCAACCTATCTAATGGGTTCTTTAGAGGGTTATGTAGACTTCCAATAGGGTCAACTAGATTCAGAATTGATCGAGTACAATGGGAGAAAAATTGATGGCAAGTAAGGTACCTCGACGGCGATGAAAACAGAGGGAGGCTCTGTTTTATGGCTGCCTGGCGGTTCTCCGGCGATCACCGGCGATGGCGGCGGCCCCGTGCGTGTGCAGGCATCTCGTGGGGCACGTCAGAGGTCGTCGGGCTAGGGGGCGGCCTATCACGCGATCACGAGAGAGTTTTTACAGGAAAAATTTCTCGAAAAGTCGGTTTCAATACCGTGGATTTAAATGAAGATTTAAAGCAATATTTATTTCAATTTAAAATGAAGTTTGGATAATTCTAGAGAGATTTGGAAAAGGATTGGATATAAATAAATTTTTGAAGGATTTGGCAAAGATTTTGATTCGTCAAAACTATTATATGGTTCGCGGAAAGAAGGATTTGATGTCGGGTTCCAAATTGAGTTAAGGGGGGGGGGGGGTCGGGTTGCTCTCTGGAAGTGGTAAAGGAACAGTGCTACGCACTGTTCCAAGTTTTCCTTTCTCGTTTTTTTTGTGTGTGCTATTCCTATAGCTTCCACGCGGTGGAGCCTGTATGGGAACAGCTCGGGTGTATTGAATAGTGCTGACGTCAGCAGAGCTTTTTTTTTTCTTTCTCTTTTTACAAAAACCCCTTTTTAAAACAACAAAATATATAAATAATTTGTATATCTAAAATTCTAGTTTAACCACATATTTCATAAAAATATATATCATATAATTATAATTCCTGAAATACCTTGTAACATTTATTTACACTATATAAAAAAATTACTTAATATTGAAACCTTAATATTTTTAACCGAAATATAATTTCCAGTTAGTTTCTAAAATAAGTAAATAATACATACAAGGAAATTATAAAAAGTATAAAATATTTCTAAAAAAATAATCGAATATTACGACAAGTAAATTTAGAGGGGAACGACGCTGGTCAGGCACACGATGCCACCCGTCGTACCACATTGCCTAGTCAATGAGCGTAACAAAATAAAAATATAAATACGACTAAGACTTTATTTATAAATATGTATCAAATAATTCCAAAAATATATTTTCAAGCAATATAGAAAAATAATAAAATCTTTTGAAAGTTCTGGGGGTTTACATCCTACCCAACTTACAAGAATTTCGTCCTCGAAATTTAGGAATAATAGGGTAGATGGGGTTGAGGAAAGGAAGAGTAGTTTAAGGCGAGAATATAGCCACATGACTAAGGTGATACCTTGGTCCATTTCTCAAGTATAGTGCATTGTCTCTCTAAAATAAGAACAATAAAGGCTTCAAGATGATGCTATTGAGTACGAATAAGAAGTTCATAGGCGACGAAAATAATTCCAAAGAGAATTGCCAAGACTGTCGTGGACGAGACTCTAGGGCCAAGTTTTACTATGTCTCCCTCCACGTAGGATAATATAAGTATAGCGAACCAAAGTGCAATAGGTTGATCAGACCATCATGCACCGGTTCTGATTAGACATTATGTTAGTGGGTGCACCCAATAACACATATGTCATAAACAAGCTTGATAAAGAATAAGCTTGTAAAACTAAGACTAAATTATCAGCATAAGGTAGTCAAAATATACCAGCGGAAATGTTGAAGAAAATTAAATAGTCCAAGGTCTTTTAAAATCAAGTCTTGTCCGAAGTGTGGGCCTATGCAGTTGGCTTGGTTGGCTAGCTAAGTTAGTGTCCTCTGAATTTATGGTCTGAGTAACTTATCAACACGGGTCACAAGGACAAAGGCTTTGTTGGGCCGTGAGGTATTCTACCCAACTTACAAGAGTTAAGCTAGTAGTGTGATGGGGCAATGGATCATTTCACATATACAAGGTCTACAAAAAGTGTCTAACTCTAAGGCATGTCTTGGAAATACTTTTTGACAAAATCCTTAATCGCTATTCTAAGCAAGTCGGTCTAGGCTACGGTTGCTGAGATTACTAAAGATGTTTGTAGGTAGTACCTGGCAGTGCAATTTCTAACTTTAATCCCAATGTGTTTTAGGAAGAACGAGGTAACCATTCTATGCATGGATAGGACACAAATGAAGGTGCATCAATAATGTATTAACTAGAATAATACCTGTGGTATCTGTCAACTCGGGAAGGGTGTCTAGCACTGTCATGGTGAATGCTTGTCCTTGTCTCAGATTATTCATCTCTTCTCTAGCAGGCCTATACTCTGGTGTCTGGCCCTCCAAGACTGGTCCCTCCTGATATTCTTCTAAGGGAAGTGGTTGTGGTGCACCTGGCCCGAGAGTTATTGGCCCTCGTAACTGTTGCTGTGATGGTGCTGGAGCTAAACCGGGTGTGGCATGTCGGTTGGGACAATCTCGAAGTTTATGCTCATTGGAACCATAATTGAAGCAACACTTTAGTCGCCGACGACAGTCCTTCTGCTGGTGCCCTCTCCTTCCACAAAACTGGCAGGTTATTGTACTTGGAACTTGGTAGGACACGGCTTGCTGTTGATATTGTGCAGTAAGTCGTCGTTCGGGGCCTCCTGAACCAAGTTGAACTGGAAAGTATATTGGGGCATAGTATCTTTGAGTTTGTTGTGCTTCCATGTGAAGGATCTCCTGACTTCTCGCTTCTTCTAAAACTGCGGCGTGCGAAATTCTGGATTGCACAGTGGTGTGTGTTTTAAGCTCGGGCCTTAATCCATTATGAAACCTTTTTGCCTTCTCCTTCTCCGTTGGCATCAATCCCTCGGCAAATCTGCTTAGTCGGCTAAATTCTGCATCATACTCGTCAACCGACTTGTCGCCTTGTTTGAGGTGGAGGAACTGATCATACAATACATTCCGAGCAGCGGTTGGAAAATACCTCTCGTTGAAGAGTTTGTAGAACTCTTCCCATGACTGATTAGTACCCAAGCGCCTCTCCTCCGCTTTCCACCAATGATGGGCATTGTCCTCGAGTAATAAATCAACTGCGGTTATCCATTCTTCTTTAGGCAACTGTGACGCCCTTAACTTCTTCTCGGTGCTGATAAGCCATAAAGAAACTTCTAGTGGGCCTTCGGTACCTTTGAAAGTCTTCGGATTCATTTGGGTGAAATCTGGAATACTGCCTACGTATGAATGGGGCCCTGGTAGAGATGCTGGTACTTGGGCTGGTGGTGGAGATGGGGGTCTATTACGTGGGACCATTACGTCTTGTCTCAATAGCTCATTTTGCTGCAACTGAGCCCGCAATAAAGTATAAAGGAACCGATTGGTATCATCTCCATCAATCGGGGGCATAGGCATCTGCGGTCCAGCTTGAGGTAGATTCTGATGAAGGGGTGGTGGAGTATACCCTCCTTGGGGTGCAGGGGTCTGCTGAACAGGCTGAACTAACTGGGGTTCAGAGGCCTGGGGATGCTGGTGAGTAGGTGGGGTCGTCTGGTCTGGCTGAGAAGGCATGGTTGAGGTTGCTATAGGATGCTGTGAGTGAATTTGCTCCTCTTGGGCTGCCGAGTTTCCTGGTGTGATGGCAAGTGGTGCAGCACTACCGCTATGAGGATTCATTTTCTGGCACGAGATATAGAATTTTTGTTAGGACAATTTCAAGCTAGATGCAAGTCAAGCAATCAAATGAGAGTTTGAAGAGGAATCAAGGAAGGTATCAAACATGTGGATGAGATGCCTAATTTCTAATTCTATATGCAGGCTCGTATCAGCACAGTTACATAGCCGATACGATATGCTCTGACCTGCATGGGCCACCATAAAAATATGTAACGCCCCAGTCCTAAAATACGTAGGACTAGGAACGTAGACATGCCAGCCGTATAATAAATATACGTAAGCCGTAAAAATACAGTAGAACCATAACTAATCTCATCCACACAGAAAAAATAAAATAAAGATATCATATAATGAGAATGAATTTGTCTTGATACAATATATTGGGCGGAGACAAATCCACTACCAACACAATAAGAAAAAGTGCATAGAAAATGAAATGAGTGGCGAGCGAAGCGAAGACGATCCAAGTGCAATCATCCTCGACGAAAATAGCGATGATCACGACTAGAGCTAAAGCACATGCGAAAGACAAGAGCACACACCTGGAGAGATAACCAGGTCCTCAGAGGGACGTAATAAGACACATAATAGCATGCCATATAAACTGAATAAATATTGCCCAAATAAATAAGTAAATCGGACTATAACATGGTCCACTACGCACCTACTGAATGAGCGTACCATCCCCCCAACCAAACAAGGACAGGAGATGGTAAACTAATTCACGACGACGTATCTTTCCATGCCATGAATCCAATATGGTATCCGGACCCCAACAAGGTTCAATACCTTCTCATCGAAGTAGTAAGTCACACCTACAACCAAACAAGGACAAGATGTGACGAACTAATCCGCGACAAGTTATTGTTCCAAGCCACGGTCAGATACAAGTACCCAAACCGAAGGTACTCGTACCTAACGGATAAGGGCGCCTAACCAACTCTAGGTGAATGCAATTTTAAGAATAGTTCATGGTCGCATGACTACCGGGTTAAGTCAAGAAAATACCAATGCAGTACCTTAGTAGCGAGTCACAACACCATATACTATTCCTCAGTATCGAGCGAGTCTATAGCATACAGTCTACCTATCGTTCCTCAGTAGCGAGCGAGTCTACGACAGATAGGATGGTAGTCAATTTCCAATCATGTTCTTCCCGCCCAATGCTAACTCTATAACCGCTAAGTCAAACTAGCATGCAACCTCTATTAGCGGTTATTCCTATCGCACGGTTTGTACGTACTGGTGGCCAGCCAATCACGCACTTCCGTATTCTACATGCGACACATAACTTCGTGGTACAACGTGTCAAGGCCATGAATGCAACACACAAAGGTGGTCCCTTAAATCTAGGTTTAATGTGTAAGAAAATAATACATAGCAAGAAACTGAACAGTAAATTCTAACAGGTTATGCCATGTATCACAGTTTATTTTGCATAAAGAAAATAATGAACATGCATGAAATATGAGCTATAATAATTAAACAGCAAATGGCAAGGTGTCTTGCCTGAGGGTGGTGCGAGATGTAGCAAAATCCAACAGTCAGAATCGTCAACACAAAAGTCAAAATTCACAAGGAGCTCCAGATGCTGAAACAAATATCACGAACGAGTTTGGAATAAAATATATACCTAGAAAACGCCTGTCCAAAAGTTAAATTCTGGAACAGGGGCAAAATCGTAATTTCGGGTCAAAACGATGTCCGCCGTTGAACCCGTTTTGCACCAAAATGCGTGCCAGTACCTACAGTCTCTAAAGTCTTCAAACTATATGTCTACGGATCCGATTTGAGGAGACGAACTCAACGGTATGTCCAGTTTTGAATTCCGATGAGCCGTGTACAAATTCGCCCGTTAGAGCGGGTCGCGGGCCCGCTAAATAGGCGTTCCACTCGACCTTCTCAGAATCGGACCAAACTTGGCATACAGGGCCAGAAAAATGATACGGTCCTGTTGGTACAATTTTTGTCTTGATACGACGAATGTACACGAAGTAATGGCCAAGTTTGCAAAAGGTCGATACGGGGGTATCTTGACGGATACGCACTGATTTCGTCGCGTACACGCAACGAAATTTAGTTCCGTCAGTTCCCACACGTCAACAACATCCATACGCGCATTTCGATGCATATAGTGCGCGACCACGTCGTCCGGTTTGTCGGGGCGCACGCCGTATCGATGAGGATTTTAAAGTTTCAATAGTTTTTAGAACAGTTTTTCCTCAACTTTTGATTCGAAAAATATTTGCATATAGTGAATGAAACATTAAACGATAAGAAGGTTATTGAAGTGCTATATGTTGTCTAATTTATTGTTTAGGGAGTTTTTAAAGTTCATTACTAGGTTGATTAGAAACCATCACCAAACTTGGGTACTTAAGTCCTAATTCTGTTAATTGTCACAGTAGTTTTTTTTGTCGATTTCGTGTCAAATTCTTGGGCAGACCTGTTTGGCTATGCTCCAACCTATCTAATGGGTTCTTTAGAGGGTTATGTAGACTTCCAATAGGGTCAACTAGATTCAGAATTGATCGAGTACAATGGAAGAAAAATTGATGGCAAGTAAGGTACCTCGACGGCGATGAAAACAGAGGGAGGCTCTGTTTTATGGCTGCCTGGCGGTTCTCCGGCGATCACCGGCGATGGCGACGGCCCCGTGCGTGTGCAGGCGTCTCGTGGGGCACGTCAGAGGTCGTCGGGCTAGGGGGCGGCCTATCACGCGATCACGAGAGAGTTTTTACAGGAAAAATTTCTCGAAAAGTCGGTTTCAATACCGTGGATTTAAATGAAGATTTAAAGCAATATTTATTTCGATTTAAAACGAAGTTTGGATAATTCTAGAGAGATTTGGAAAAGGATTGGATAGAAATAAATTTTTGAAGGATTTGGCGAAGATTTTGATTCGTCAAAACTTTCATATGGTTCGCGGAAAGAAGGATTTGATGTCGGGTTCCTAATTGAGTTAAGGGGGGGTCGGGTTGCTCTCTGGAAGTGGTAAAGGAACAGTGCTACGCACTGTTCCAAGTTTTCCTTTCTCTTTTTTTTTGTTGGTGTATTGAATAGTGCTGACGTCAGCATGACGTCAGCAGAGCTTTTTTTTTTTTTTCTTTCTCTTTTTACAAAAACCCCTTTTTAAAACAACAAAATATATAAATAATTTGTATATCTAAAATTCTAGTTTAACCACATATTTCATAAAAATATATATCATATAATTATAATTCCTGAAATACCTTGTAACATTTATTTACACTATATAAAAAAATTACTTAATATTGAAACCCTAATATTTTTAACCGAAATATAATTTCCAGTTAGTTTCTAAAATAAGTAAATAATACATACAAGGAAATTATAAAAAGTATAAAATATTTCTAAAAAAATAATCGAATATTACGACAAGTAAATTTAGAGGGGAACGACGCTGGTCAGGCACACAATGCCACCCGTCGTACCACATTGCCTAGTCAATGAGCGTAACAAAATAAAAATACAAATACGACTAAGACTTTATTTATAAATATGTATCAAATAATTCCAAAAATATATTTTCAAGCAATATAGAAAAATAATAAAATCTTTTGAAAGTTCTGGGGGTTTACAGGGTGTGCGGCGTGCAAGTCACGCATTACGCGCGGGCAAAATCGCCCACAACGCACGTTGCGCGCAAGCGCAGCACGCGAGCGCACGGTAGCGAAGTGCGCGGGCGCACGGTACGCAAGTCACGCATTGTGCGCGGGCAAAATCGCCCACAGCGCACGTTGCGCGCAAGCGCGGCGCGCGGGCGCGCGGCACGCAAGTTACGCATTGCGCGCAGGCAATATCGACCACGGCGCACGTTGCGTGCAACGGGAGGCGCGCGGGCGCGCGGCAGCGAAGACACTGCGTGCGGTACTGTTCATCGTCCCGACAACACCAAGAGGCGTGGGGAACCCATGAACTCAAAAATGGCAAAACTTTCTCATACGAAGTCGAAATCAAGTGGTCCAAAAGCCAAAATTGGGTAGAATTAAATTTTTTACAACATGGAACCATTAGATTTCGAAAATATCCACGTTTTAGATATCAAAACAAAAAAAAACAAAAAGTTACAAACTTAGATCTACAAGAATCTATCCATCAAATCCAAAAATGTCGAGTTCTAAAGAGGCTTAGAATGAAGTAAGGAAGGGAATGGAACAATAAAACTTGAGATCCATCATGAAGCAAGTTGCACTTGCCTAGGCTTGGTAGGTAAGAGGAGTAAATAAAGAAGATGAAGAAGTAAATACAAATAATGGAGGAGAGAGAAGAAGTTGACTTATATAGCAACCCCTCTCATCTCAACCCAATATAAACCAAACCAAGCCAAGCCAAGTCATGTTGAACCAAGTTGAACCAATCAAGTCAAGGTTTAAACCAAGGCTAAGCTAAGTAAGATAAGTAAAAATATGGGCCACCTGACAATTGTCAAAAATCCGTATACGTATCTTGAAAATACGTATAACGGGAAACGGGTGTGACAGTGGGTGTGTTAGTGTTAAGTTAGTGAGTTAGATAATCTAGTTAGTAACCTAGATAATATAGTTAGTATGTGTTTCTTTTGTCCAAAATAACCCAAATTTGTCATAATTTTCATCCACATTTTTAGTACCCAGAGCAACTTTGAAATGCCATAACTCCTAGTTCAAGACTCCGATTAATCTTCCATTTTTTTAAAAGAACCGTATCGAAGTTAGCTTTCCAAATATATATATATATATATATATATATATATTTTTTTTTTTTTCCTGTAAAACTATTTGAGTGTCAGCTGTCCGAAAGACGAACGCGTTTCGGTGTTTTTGCGATTCCGAGAGCTTTCGGACACGAAAATGCAATCCGTTTGAAGTTTCGAAAAGCTAATACGAAGGGCTACGACATACTTTAATTCTAGAATTTAGTGAATAGGTCTAATAGGTAAAGTATTGATTTTAAGTAGAAAACTGACTATACGATATGGACATTTTGTGTGTCCTATGAGCCTATGTAGTATGGCTATCATATGAATGTAGGTATCATAGGTTGTCAAGAATATATATGATATAGTACATATATATATATTTTTGTTAGGTAATATATGTTAGTATCGTGTGTGTATTTGAATGAGATAATGATGTGTGTGGTTAGTAGAGAGAAGTAAGATTGATAGAGGATATGTGCTAGTGTGTGTTTGATGTTGTATAGATGGTAGTGTAGTGTGTGTGTTGTGAAGGTGAGAGAGTTGGGAGGATCATGCCATCCTATTTGAGTTGAGCCTAGTATGGTTTGTTGAGTGATTTGTGTTTTGGTTGAGTGGTAGTGTGTTTGTATATAGATGTGTGTGGATATGTTAGAATAGAGGGGGTAGATTTGGTATATGTGTTTGTGTGTGTGTTAGTGTTGGAGTGGAGAGGAATTTAGTGTATGTATGGTTATGTTAGTATGTTAGTGGTTATGTTAGAATCTATGTAGAGGTTAGAGATATCTTAGAAGTTAGATAGTGATATCTTGTATAAGTTAGATAGTTAGTTGTGTTAGTCTATGTTATTGTTAGTTAGAGATGACATATATTAGTTGGTTAGAGTTAGAGATGGATATATATATATACATATATGTTATGGTTAGATATTAGTTAGTGGATGTTAGTTGTGTTAGGTTTCTAAGTTAGAATAGATGGTTAGAAGTTATATGTTAGAGTTGGTTAGTATCTTGTATTAGAGATATAAGTTAGGATATAGAGTGATATCTTGAGATACCATAGTGGTATCTTAGGATATTTTGGGTATTTGCCTATTATCTTAAGGTAGTGTATTTACCTACAAGGTAAAGGGGACTTACCTACAAGGTAGAGAGGGTTTATTTTATACTAAGGTATTAGATACTAAGTATTGTCTATCTACTATTTTAGGGTGGATGGTTAGAGGCTAGATATTTAAGGTATTAGTATTAGAGGTTAAGGTATTAGTTTCCAACCAAGGTAATAGTTTACCTTACCTTAAGGTAATGTGTTTACCTTATTACAAGGTAAGGTATTGGGTTAACCTAGGTAACTAAGGTTAGATATCTAAGTTATTGGTTAGCTAGTAGCTTATGATAGATATTAGATATCTATGATTGGTATCTTTGAAGTTAAGGTATTTATATCTAGACTAAGGTACTGGGTTTACAACTAAGATATTGGTATTAGGATATCAATAGGGCTAAGGTATGTGGTATCTTGGGGTAAGATATAGGTTGGTATCTCACTAGTATCTAGTATCTACGTTAGTGTCTGTAGCCCCCTTTCCGAAATTTTGAAATATTTTTATTTATTATTTATTTGAGTTAAATGGTGATTTTTAGAATTTATAAATAATTATTTTAATTAATAATTATTTATTACGGTAGCTGACTTTAGCCATTGTTGAGTTTAGGAGTACCAGACGACTAGGAATTATGGCATAGATAGTATTGTGGCGTACTTTGACTAGTGTATTAGCTATGCCAAGGAAGACCGAACCATAAGTGTGCCATAACTAGGAAAACCATGCCAAGTTATGAAAGGATTCATTTTAAGTTATTTAAATAGTTATTATTTAATATATTGATTTTTAGATGACCCGGTTGTACCCTGTCAGCCCGAAACGGACCCAAACCAATTTCAAGCCCATGTAGGTATGCAGTGGACCAAAGACGACCATGTAGGCATATTTTATGTGGGCAAATATTTCTTCAATTATTTTAGAATTTGATATTGCATTTCTAATTATTAAATATTGTACAATATTGGTGTTAGTATTACTAAATAAGTGTTTGACAATATCTGTATGATTTTTCGGAGCCAAATGAGGAGTGCGTAGGTTATGTTCACCCAACACTACCATTGGATCATTTTAGTATTATTCAACTTATTATTATTATTATTATTATTATTATTGTTAGTATTATTATTATTAATATCATTATTATATTATCGAGGTTATTATTAAACATTATTATTATTATGTTATACGTTTGTGAATATATAAATGTATATAAAAGAATTTATATATATGTATACGTATATATATAGGTATATTATGTGTGTATGTATATAGGAATTTATATTATATATGTGACTATATATATAAATATATGAAAATAGTGTATGTGTGTATATATACATATATAAATATATGTATATAGATGTATATGGTATATGTGTAAATAAATATATATATATATATGTATACCAATATATAATATAATACATGTATACGTGTATATGGATAAATATATGTATACGTATAAGTGGGTAAGTATATATAAATATATGGGGGTATGTGTATATACATATATATACGTATGTACATATATATATATATGTGTATATATAAATATATCTATATATATATATATATATATATATATATACAATAAAAGAGGAAAGACATAAGACGCAAGTAGCAGCCATCCCAGGCCAAGCTGGCCCAACCCGAGAGCACCTTGAACCCATACTACACCCGACCCCCCCTGGGATGTAGCCGCAAATATATACGAGCGTAGACAGGGAGTAATCCGTCGAGAAGTCCCAAACCCTAAAAACAACACCTTATTCCACACCTCCCTTTGTGGTCGCCTAGCCTGACGAGCCTCCTCAGCCTGGCGCCGCCGCGAGCGGTCGTAGGCCGATCACGGCGCGCGCGCGAGCGCGCGAAGATAACTGGAAACAACAGCAGTAGCAGTGCTGTCGAACGCCAACTTCACGTCGAGTTTTCTCCGCACTCGGCTAGTCATTTTAAGATCTGTCTTGCCAGGTATGAAGCCTATCTATATGACTCCTAACCCCTTCAAATAATTCAATTTTAGTTGCCCTAGATTTTTCGAGGGATCGATGCCAACATGGGCGAAAGTCTGTTCAAAACAGAACAGCCCGTAATTGAAAACCCTGTTTTTGGAAGATAGATTATGACCAGGACATTAGGGGATTTCGAAGACTATTTAAAGACAGTCCTAGACAACCTATAGGGCTCTGCAACCCAACTTGCGGAGTTTGATTTCGTTGACCGTACGTCGAGAAATCAGATTTCCAAATTAGCGAAAAACCTGTTTTAAAATTTTAGAATTTATGAAAAATCTCTCCACATGACGTGCGTCCCGCCAATCCTGGCGACGTGGTCGCGAACCGAAAGCATCAAAAGCTGCGTAATGGTTTCGTGGTCGTGTGGACTTTGACGGAATTCAAATTGGTCGTGTGTGCGCGACGAATTTGATGCGTATCCGTCGAAATTCCCCGTATCAGCCTCTGTGCAAATTTCTCAATTACTTTGTGCACGCTCATCAGATCGAGACGAAACTTACGCCAACAGGACCGTATCATTTTTTGGTCCTGCATGCCAAGTTTGGTCCAATTCTGAGACAGTTGAATCCGACGTCGTTTTGCGGGCCCCACGGTCTGACTCAACGGGTGATTTTGTGCACGGCCCGTCGGAATCTAACTTTGGACATACGGTTGGGTTCATATCGGAAAACTGGATCCGTAGACATGTAGTTTGAAGACTTTAGAGACCGTTGACTCTGACACGCTTTTCGGTGCAAAGCGGGTCCAACGGCGGACATCGTTTTGGCCTAAAATTACCGTTTTGCCCCTGTGTCCAGAATTGGACTTAAGGACAGGCAATCCTAGCTAATTTGACTATTCTGAGATCATTGGTATTATCTATTTCAGCTTCCGGGGACTGTTGTATGGGTTTTGACTATTGTAGCATACTGAGTGGCTCAAATTATCGGTTGTACCAGCACAGGACCACAGGCGAGTACAGTTTATTGTCTGTATTTCGATATTGATTTTCACTATATTTCATTGATTGGCCATTGATTATGTGATTATTTTTTATTATAAAATTGTCGAGTCGGGAATGAGAAGTACCAAGGATGTGTGATCTGACCATAGCCCGTGTTAGACATTGTAGCCCGTGTTTATTTTCTGCAAGTAGTGTAGCCCGTGTTTATTTTCTGCAAGTAGTGTAGCCCATGATTATTTTCTGCAAGTAGTGTAGCCCGTGTTTATTTTCTGCAAGTAGTGTAGCCCGTGTTTATTTTCTACAAGTAGACATTGTTGACCGTGCTTACTTTTCATGCAAGTAGACCTCGTAGACCGTGCGGTGTAGTACCCTAGACCGATCACATATCAAAGGTACTTCTAACAGTTGGGGAAAGTATTGGGTGTCTATTTATTTACTATTGGTTTTTCGTATTTCCTGTTTATTTTCAAACCCATGATTGATGTCTAACCTTTGTCTTATAGTCATTTTCTTTATTTAAAATTGCATTCAGTAAATTGTGCTCGTTCCATTCCTGACTGGAAACCATATTTTTTAGGTTAGCCGTGGATTCATTTAGCATGGAGAGTTTGGGTGTACTTGCAGACGAGCCTAGAGACTAGTTAGATAGTCAAGTTATAGTCATTCAATATTTGTATAAGTTTATATTTTCCTGCAAATGTAAAACTTGTGATCATTGTAAATTAAATTAATTATGTGAATGAGCATCTTTGTGATTATGATCTTCATGGCCGTGACAGCGTACTACCGCCGACACTGCGGCGTAGGCTGGCTTGGACACGTCTCGTATCCGTTTAAAAAAAATGGGTGCAGGTCGTGACAAGTTTTTGTGGTGGCCCATGCAGGTCAGTCTTTGCAAATCACGCGAACTCGTGATGGAACTTAAGTTAGTTGTACTATTGTGAGCCTGCGACAAGAAAATGCTCATTCACGAAATAAGATTAATTTAATTTAAGTGAATGACTAGGACTAGGAGTCCCTTATACAAATTTACCGATGGGTAGTCTAGGCCATGCAATTTAGGATGAGGGTCATTAATTTTGATACCGTGTCAGATCCCCATAGTTATACTATTACCTCTTGATAGGACGATATGATCCAATGTGGATAGATTATTCACTTGGTGAGGCAGAATTTCCTAGAGTAATGATCTAACCTTGATGAATTATTCAATTCATTCTCTTTGCCTCTAAGATATCATCCCCATATCCTAGCCGAATTATCTATATAATTGCTAGTTGCCCTAAGAATCATTATTTTACAAAGTTCTGATTTTGTTATCCATATACAGACCTCAAGTTAGTTTGATTCAAAGTTTTCCTCAAAGGTTTAAATACACATAGAATGGATACTAGAATGTTTGTAATCCTTTTGTCTCCAGTCTCTCCTCCATGATTAAATCTTTCATTTTAAATATTGTGACTGATAGGACAAATATTCACGCCTTATTTCATAGTCGACTTGTTTGAAACTCAAGGAGTTATGAAGTTTTTGCAGATATAGTTAAAAGGATATTAGTTAACTCATAATGGCAGGACAGCAGCGCACTGTTGCCATTTATTTAGAAATTTATGGAGACTCTAGATTCATTGCAGCCAGCAGCGCACTAGCGAGACACGACCCCTAGAGTTGGAATTGTTTAAGGAAACGTAGGTTATAGAATATTGTTGAACTATAGCTAGTGGTCCTCTTTGACCGTAGTCACCTTTGTGTCAATATAAGGTAGAGTATCGAATAACATATCACCCTGAAATCACAAATCCAAGGGTTTACCGCAGCCCGAGTATACGGGCGAGGCATAAATCTAGGCGAAATGACTTCAGACGTGATTACAAGATTAGGATATTATGGAGGATAGGACAATGCCATGTATGTCCCATAAGACCCCAAAGCCGATATTAGTGGAAGTTTTACAAGTTGGGTAGCACGTCTCCCGATCTAGCATTCCGTGGTCCTTGTGACCTATTGACGAGGTAATTGATTAACACTAATAGGTTTACCTAGAATATAGAATTTAGAGGTCATAACCTATTGGTTGACCAAAGTCTTATGAATAAGAAGATAGTGGGAAGACTGTATAAGCAAGAACATCGGGTAAGGTTTTGATTCTCACAAACTCGAACTATTTGTGCCTTCTTTCGGAAATCTCGCATACTTGTGTTTTGACTATTTTGACCAATGTTGCTATCACATCCTAGTTTTGCAAGCTTACTCTTTATCGAGCTTGATTCAAGACATATATTTATTAGGGACGTCCACTAACATATTGTCTAATCGGAATCGATGTATTACGGTCTGATCAACCGTAGTGCAGTCGGTTCGCTCTCTCTTTGATTAACCTACGTGGATTGAGATATCAAGGTATCTATGGTCTCATCCGCGACTGCATTGACAATTCCATTTGAATTATACGTTCGCCTTGAATCACGAAATTGTATACAGTAACATCTCCCTTGAACTCTTTTATTGTTTTTGTCTTTCACTAATTTGGAAAGACAGAAGCTCATAATTGGTAGAGTGATACAGAGTATCCTCATAACTATGATAGTTGTATACCCAAGTGTAGATACCATCGGCCAGTCATGTGATTGAGTTTCTCGTTCTCCTCTCGGCCCTCAAACTCCTATCGGGACTTTCAAGCTATCTGAATTTGAGAATAATTAGGGTTTTACCCTTAGTTGTAAAGACAACCTAGGAGACTCTCTAAACCAAATATTGTGAGCCTCTAATCATGTGTTAGAAGTTTGGTTTAACTAGAACCCTTGAGACAATAGTCTGGCAGGTTCGGCACCCAATCGTTAGAAACCTTTTTACCTTAGAGTTGGTTACCCTGTCAATAACTCTTGTATACTATAGATGTGTATGTTCCTCTAATTAATTGACCCTGTGTCATTGTACACACTCGTTTTTCCATTTATTGAAGAACGACCCTTGACTTGACCTATACCTACCGTATCCGTTATGCCGTGCCTTATTCTTTATTAATAAGAGTCAAGGTACAATATATGGACTTAGGAATCCTCCTAAACCATGATTCCTAAAACCGTATCCTAGCTTCTAAGGTGGGTAGACTATAAGCCTTCCAAAATTTTGGGATATACAAGGATTACCGATTGATTTGAATAACTTCCATTAGGATGATAATTAGTGCTCCAGAGACTCCCACTTTTCATTTAGATCATTTAGTGTCCCCGGCCGTGTCATTTATATTCGGAGCACGTGACCATCGGTTATCTTCCAACAAATTTTATATGCAAGATCTAGACGAGTCCACCTTCATCTAGGTATATCATGTCCCACTCAAACCTGTCCCCTTGTACTCTATTTTTATGGTACGACTTTGTAACTCCACCTCCCAGTTTTCCTAAATAAAATAAATTCATTAAAGGTATACTTGTTAATAATTTCAATTTATAATTTTGAAACATTTTTGAAAGGATTATTTCTGGACAACTTTTCAATTGGAAAGTTGTTGTGACAACTTTCTAGTTGTTTCTCATTTTATTGTAATAATTTTATTATTTTAGTATTTCAAAACTGTTTAAATAGGGCAGGAGGGGCTTTTTGTAAAATTTCTAATTGTTTTGGTGCGGGTTGTAATATTGAAAAGGGGGAGGGTCATGTACAAGATTACCTTTAGTGGAGGGGTTTTTTTTTGGCAAAAGCAACTTTTATTAGCTGAGGAGAGAGAATGGGGAGCTCATTCTTCTCCTCACAGAACAATTTTTCCTCAGCTCATAATTCCTTTTCCCCATTTAACTTCCCCGAGCTCTAACCCTAATCTCGCCGGCGACGGCCATGGCGGAGCCCTCTTCCAGCAGCCATGGCGGCGACGAGTTCCTCATGCGGCGCACCCCGCTGGCGGTGGCACTCTTCCCATGGCGGAGACGGCGGCGGGGCCAGCCTGGTGGTGCGGCGACGACAACTCGGTGGCGACCACCACTCCAAGGGCGGCGACCACCACTCTAGGGCGGCGACGGGCGACGGGTTCCTCCTACGACGGCGCGATCCCTAGCCTTAATCTCGGCGGTGGTTTCGATCGACAGCGACGGCGATCTGCAATTTCCAGTGAGTTAATTGGTGCTTTCGTCCAAATATTGACTGGATCGATTGATCTACGAATTAATCGGGAATTGATCAGTCTCTTGCATGATCTGTACTCAGATTCGTAATCCATTCGATAGATGTGTTGATCGGCTAGGGATTGAGAATCGATCAAGAACTCAACAAATTCTGGGTAAGCATTTCGTTCTTCTCCATTCCTGTTAGTTTTATAGAATTTCTCGGATCAGTGGAGTTCTAATCGTTCCAACTGTCATCTGACAGTAAGGCGATAATATTCGAGTCTTGCTGTGATCGATTTGCTGGGATTTGAGATCGGATTTGATTCTTCTGAATTAGCCTGACTCTTTCTGGTCACAAGTGAGCTGCCGTGTCCGTTCTGATGGGTGTCTCATTATCAGTTCAGACTCAAATTCTTCAGGTATTACTCTGTCATTTGATGAATGTATGTGTGATTAGTTTTTAACTATGAATTAATGGTGAATGGATGGGTGGTAGGCAGTTGCAGGAGTTGGCGTCGCGGTTGTGTGCGTGTCTATCTATAATTGTGTCCAAGCCTCATTGCGTGTCCAGTGTATGATTAGGAAAGGGTTGTGTCCAGGAAGTTATGTATGGGTTCAGTTGGCACGAAGAGGATTCGAAGGGGTTATGGCGGGGTCGAGCTAGGAGAAGAAAGGAATGGGAATCCAAATTAGTTTGGGCTGCATAAATATTCAATCTATAAGTATTGCATGGTTATTTCGTGATTGGTTCATGTATTGTATTGGCCAAATTTTGTTCAATACAGTTAAGTTGTGTTTTCACCGTAATTGGGTTTGATATTGTTATCAGGAACCTGTGATCATGTATAATTCTATATGGTTCATTGAAGTTCTCTTTTGATTCAAATGGAACCTGGGCATTCTGTGTTGGTCTGGATTCAAGAGAAACTGAGAATGAAAAATTCAGTTGAACCTGGGACCTTAAGTTATGTTTTGGTTCCTATTCATGAACTGGATTCACATATCATGCCGTAGGACACCCTGTTGAATCTGATAATGAAATTCAATGCTAAACCTGGGAATTTATGAATCATTCACTATCTGACCTGAGATGGAATTCTCAGTACAAACTGATAATTAACTGGGAATTATTTGGACTGCTTAGTACTGTCGAGTTGAGACCCTACCAGGCTCTGTTTTATACTAAAGCTGAGATTCAACCATTTTAGTTCAAGCAATGAACTGAAATTCATTGAATGCTGGTTCATTCTGTCAAATCTGGGTACATATGTTACTTCATTATCTGCACTTGAGTTGCCTGTGCAACCATTTTCAGTCAGGGAACCTGAAATCAATTGAAGCAATTAGTTAAAACTTGTGTAGCTGATTTCCAGTTATGTTTTGGTTGGACACCATCATATTTGATGTTACCTGAACCTAATAAGGTACTGAAGAATTGGAATGTGTTCTAGTATCACAAACCAGTGTGATATTTCCTATTCTACTGTCAGTAGGGATGTACTCTATTTTGATATATCAAGTAATATGTATGTTGGGTAAGGGCTTAATGATAGTCTTAGAAATCTAGGTATTTATTTCAATAAGTTGAATGTGAGGATTCTAAAAGGAAACCGTCTTGTAGCAGGATCCCCAGTATAGTACATTGAAGGACCAACCTTTTTACCTTGCCCTGTTTAGTACCAGTTTTAGTCACTCCATAGAAGCAGTTGGTTTTACTTAACAAATGTTTTCATGATAAGTTAAGATTTGTGAAGTGATGACTTGGCTTATATGGTGGTTAGAGTACATAAAGAGTATGTAGATAATTAATCTCTAGATATAAATCCAATCTTTAATCTATTTTTAACCATAGAAAGAAATGGTAGGAAAAAAAACAAGTAGAATTTGTCTTGATATTAACCAACCTGTAAATATTTAAATTCAGGAGGATATCCAGTTTCCTTGATCGCCAGTACTTTTTCGGAGCCAGGCAAGTACTTTTCTACGGTTTTGTACATTTACATTCTTGTACCCTTTCTTGTGACACGTCATGGCACGATATTCATGTACTCCTGTATTCATGTACCCTTGCTCTTGTACTTATTAGTGTCGGGTGGGGAAATACACTAGCCATGTGACCAATCCCGGTTACTATATATTCCTGTACCTAGCTTAGGCCTCGCACTGTGCACGCGGGTCCTAAGTCGTACCATATTCATGTACTCCTGTGCATGCTCCTGTACTCACCCCAGCCGGTCACATGGACTAGATGTATTTCGATATTGTGCACTTGTCATGTCTGGTACTTCAGGTTTATGGTTTCATTCCTGTACTTTACATGTTCATGTACTTTACATTCATGTACTTTACATTCATGTACTATATTTCCTGTACTCATTTCCTGTACTATTTTTCTGTACTTTCATGTTCATTCCTGTATTTCATTTTTCGGTACTCCTGTACTCATTTCATAACATGTTCATGTTTTATTACCTAGAACTGTACTTTGCTCCGCTCCTGACTGGATAAGTTGCAGGTATTCTTGCAGGATATCATTCTACCATATGGGCCAGAGCCCGGGATCTTAGCTGAGCAGGATGGTCATGACTTACCTTGAGGTTTCAGGTTTAGACTGTTAGCTTTACTTTTAGATATTGTCTTTAGGATTCATGTACATTTCATTCTTGATGACTCGTACATTTACATACATAGAATTGTGGATTATGGTGATCATTCTGGGATACGTTTTTAGATGCTGTGATTATATACTTTCATGTTTATCTGGTTAGTTTTCCCTAGTTTGGTACAGCTTACTTCGTCGTGTCTAACGACGAAGGCTGGGCGTGTCCGACTCGTGTCCGATTATTCGGGAGCGGGTCGTGACATGTTTTTAGTGGTGGCCCATGCAGGTCTATCCTAATAGTACCTAGGTGTTAGTGTACTATTGGGGGACTTGATTTACACTAGGAAAACTTGATCACAGCATAGAAAAAATCGGGAAATAAGGGTATATCAGGTATATCAGGTGTATCAGGTATTTTGATATTATATAAACACTTGTTGTATGTAGGTCTAGGTTATTTTAACAGTTTTCTGTTTTTGCAGATAGTTCAAAAGCATGCGACACCAGAACTGTCAATTCACCTGCACTTGATGGTTCCGAGCTTCCACTACGTTCTATCACTCTACTATCCCCATGGGTAGTACGTAGTTGACAGAGACGCCTGAAGAGTCCCTTGACAACCAGAGGAAGCAAGCCACCCTTTCCAAGTCAGACTTGTGGATACACTCTCCGAGCCAGGAAGGACTTCTGATTTTCAGACTCTCAGACACTTGGATTTTTTCGACACCGAGCGCATATCTTACACCAAGGAGCAGATCGAGAACCTGGAGTTACCACTGAAGATCACCCAAGTTTCTGAGGACCCGACTTCTCTGAAGATTAGAGCCACCTGCCAGGAGATCCAGAATGTAGCACAGACAATAGGACACAACGGGAAGTTGAAGCTCAGAAGGAACATGCAGATTTTGACAAAGACAACAACTACCCTGGACCCGCAAAGCATCACAACACTCAGTCAGCGTTTCTTCGGTCACACCACCAGTCGTATCATCAGGAGCAGATCTCAGCAGCCAGCACGCCAGCAGCCATATATTCCTGCCAGAGCCCTGCACTTCAGCCCCAGCGGGAGATCCAGATTCAGATCCAGCCGACGATCATTTACAATTACTGCCACCTCTCAGGATGCCACTATGAAGAGTGCCGCAAAAGACGGAGGTTATGCCTACACTGCAGATCGTCTGCCCACCAAGTCAAGAACTGCCCAGAGGCCCCTGATCACGCTGCCCAAGGACGAACGCGAGAAGCACCAGGACTACAACAAGGGGGACCCGCCTCTCTCGATGCAACTTATGTCAGGACAATTGGAGAAGGTTAGAGAGATTTCCATTCCGGAGGAATACTGAAGACAGACTAAAGACTGAAGATTTTTGCATGGTTGGAAAAACCATGTATCTTGATTAGCAGCCTAGTTTTTCTTAAATTTCTTTTAGGATCTAAACCATTTCTTGGAACTCCTTGTTTTCTATTTTGGAATCTTGGTTGGTATTCGAAACTTAACTCGAGCTATTATTTCCTATTCATTGATTGGTACTCCTCCAATCCATTCTTCGTAACCTTGCTCTTTTCGAGATTCTACTCAGGAATTTTGTTTCCTATTCAGGACTAGTTACAATTTGTAAATTTTGTTTCTTTTCGAAGTTCAGTTTTCTATTTGGGGCTTGTTGGAATTTGATTTTTATTCAATACTTGTTTCTATTCACCATTCAAGACATCGTTTGAAAACTTCGGATTCGACCTGTTCCCTATGTGAGATTGTGTTTCCTACGTGGCTTGTTTCTATTTGAAAATTGTTCCGTTCACAACTTTGCTTCGATCTTGTCCCCTATTCGAGGTATCGCTTGTTTCATGGATATTTGTTTTATTCACCCATTGATTCTTTTTCTACTCGTAACTTGATCCCATTCGAAGATTGTAAGATCATGTTTCCTATTTCGAGACTTTGTTTTGTTCGTAATTTTGTCTCCCATTCAAGATTTACCAGACTTTGAATTTCAGTTCCTACTCGTGACTCGATGAACCCTTGTCCCCTATTTGATATCTTGTTTCCTCGTCAAGATTTTCTATTCTAGATTTTATTTCCTTATTCACGACTTTGTTGATACTTGTTTTCTATTTTTCTTTCACTATGTACCTTATTGGAGAATTCCTTTTCAATTCAAGTTTTGCTCGAGATTTCATTGTTATTCGAGATTTTATTGAAACTTGTTTCCAGTATGGAATTTTATGCTTATTTTAAAACTTGTCTCCTATTTGACATCTTGCTTCAGTTCATCCTTCGAGACTCTGTTATTCCTTCGGGATAATGTTCCATATATGGAATCTTGTTACCATCCCAGATATCAGTTGAAATCCGTTATAAGTTGAAACTTCACTCCCTGTCTGAAATTTTAAATCTCCCTGGTTTTGTACTCACTACTCTTCGATTGGATTCCGTGTTACTTCATAGTACCTAATAACCCTTGTATTCTAACAGACAGGTAACCTCACTATTTTCGTGACTTGGACTATTGAAACTCATTTTGAATTTCTTGAAACTCTTTTGAAATTCCTAGGGATAAAGTCGAGAGGCTATTCGATGACCTACTATGGCATGACAGTTGCGCGCTGCAGCCATTAGCTGGATTATGGAGACTGAGGGTTCACTGCAGCCAGTAGCGCACTGGCGAGGCAGGAACTCTAAGTCGAAGTGATTTCAGACACCCATAGGTTTTCGAGGATTGTCGAGACTTGTCATATTCTTCATATCTTGATCTCTTGGGTTGTTTCGTCAATGATTGTTGGAAAATGGATAAGGTTGATAGAGTATTTGGAGACATATTGTTATTTGAGTCACGGAGCCGAAAGTCCACTGCAGTCAGATACATACTGGCGGGGTAGGGATTCTAAGCAAAGTGATTTCAGATACCAATATGTTCTTGGATATTCTGGAGACTATAATCCCTTTTCATATGATTATTGGTTTTCGAGAATCACAAATCCTTGCATGTTCACCCTGATTTGATATTGTATCTCCTGATTATTTCGTACGTTCCTCAAATCAACCATTGCCAATTACCTTCTAGTATTGTATCGTTAGATCATTGATTTCCTCAAATTATACATTACCAGGTTTCGACTCCATACTTTATTTGTGTCTTGTCTAATTTTGATCTTAAATCATGTCTGACCATGATTTTCCTACCTTGTGCTAGCCACCTGTGTTAAACTATCAATTTTTGATCGTACTTAATATTTGTGTCTTCATGATGTTGCTCCTCTAAGTTGTAATTGAAATTCCTTCCACTTCGTGACTATTTGATCCTCGATCCCTGTCAAAGCGTGATATCCCAAATTTCTTATGTGTACTTGGACTCAAGGCTCAGAGCGTCGTGGATCGACAGAAGCACTAGGCGGACAACAGCAGATGGTCAACGGAGTTCGCAGCTAGAAGCAGAGTGTTTCTGAAGATCTCACCGACTAGGGGCGTTATCAGATTCGGCAGAGGCAGAAAGCTCAATCCGAGATTCATCGGACCCTTCGACGTGACGGCACGGACTGGCAAGGTGGCTTATCGTTTAGCGCTTCCAGCTAGCTTGGAGGGAGTGCACGATGTCTTCCATGTATCTCAGCTTCGACGCTACATTCCAGACCCGAGCCATATGGTGGACTATTCTGAGCTGGAGGTGGGCCCGAGATTGACTTATGAGGAGCAGCCAGTGGAGATCCTCGACCGGAGGGAGAAGCGCCTGCGCAATCAGACTTTTCCTCTCGTTCGCGTCATGTGGAGACACCACTCTCCGGGAGAGTCCGTATGGGAAACGCAAAAACGAGATGCGGGAGCGCTATTCCACTCTGTTTGATTGATTTGATTGTACCCTGTTTTATGGATTTCTATTTTCAATAAATAACTGGTGTTTGGATCTTTTGTGAATTGCTTAGTTTTGATTTTGGTCCCTTGAATTTCGAGGACGAAATTTTTTAAGGGGAGGAGATTTGTAACTCCACCTCCCAGTTTTCCTAAATAAAATAAATTTATTAAAGGTATACTTGTTAATAATTTCAATTTATAATTTTGAAACATTTTTGAAAGGATTATTTCTGGACAACTTTTCAATTGGAAAGTTGTTGTGACAACTTTCTAGTTGTTTCTCATTTTATTGTAATAATTTTATTATTTTAGTATTTCAAAACTGTTTAAATAGGGCAGGAGGGGCTTTTTGTAAAATTTCTAATTGTTTTGGTACGGGTTGTAATATTGAAAAGGGGGAGGGTCATGTACAAGATTACCTTTAGTGGAGGGGTTTTTTTTGGCAAAAGCAACTTTTATTAGCTGAGGAGAGAGAATGGGGAGCTCATTCTTCTCCTCACAGAACAATTTTTCCTCAGCTCATAATTCCTTTTCCCCATTTAACTTCCCCGAGCTCTAACCCTAATCTCGCCGGCGACGGCCATGGCGGAGCCCTCTTCCAGCAGCCATGGCGGCGACGAGTTCCTCATGCGGCGCACCCCGCTGGCGGTGGCACTCTTCCCATGGCGGAGACGGCGGCGGGGCCAGCCTGGTGGTGCGGCGACGACAACTCGGTGGCGACCACCACTCCAAGGGCGGCGACCACCACTCTAGGGCGGCGACGGGCGACGGGTTCCTCCTACGACGGCGCGATCCCTAGCCTTAATCTCGGCGGTGGTTTCGATCGACAGCGACGGCGATCTGCAATTTCCAGTGAGTTAATTGGTGCTTTCGTCCAAATATTGACTGGATCGATTGATCTACGAATTAATCGAGAATTGATCAGTCTCTTGCATGATCTGTACTCAGATTCGTAATCCATTCGATAGATGTGTTGATCGGCTAGGGATTGAGAATCGATCAAGAACTCAACAAATTCTGGGTAAGCATTTCGTTCTTCTCCATTCCTGTTAGTTTTATAGAATTTCTCGGATCAGTGGAGTTCTAATCGTTCCAACTGTCATCTGACAGTAAGGCGATAATATTCGAGTCTTGCTGTGATCGATTTGCTGGGATTTGAGATCGGATTTGATTCTTCTGAATTAGCCTGACTCTTTCTGGTCACAAGTGAGCTGCCGTGTCCGTTCTGATGGGTGTCTCATTATCAGTTCAGACTCAAATTCTTCAGGTATTACTCTGTCATTTGATGAATGTATGTGTGATTAGTTTTTAACTATGAATTAATGGTGAATGGATGGGTGGTAGGCAGTTGCAGGAGTTGGCGTCGCGGTTGTGTGCGTGTCTATCTATAATTGTGTCCAAGCCTCATTGCGTATCCAGTATATGATTAGGAAAGGGTTGTGTCCAGGAAGTTATGTTTGGGTTCAGTTGGCACGAAGAGGATTCGAAGGGGTTATGGCGGGGTCGAGCTAGGAGAAGAAAGGAATGGGAATCCAAATTAGTTTGGGCTGCATAAATATTCAATCTATAAGTATTGCATGGTTATTTCGTGATTGGTTCATGTATTGTATTGGCCAAATTTTGTTCAATACAGTTAAGTTGTGTTTTCACCGTAATTGGGTTTGATATTGTTATCAGGAACCTGTGATCATGTATAATTCTATATGGTTCATTGAAGTTCTCTTTTGATTCAAATGGAACCTGGGCATTCTGTGTTGGTCTGGATTCAAGAGAAACTGAGAATGAAAAATTCAGTTGAACCTGGGACCTTAAGTTATGTTTTGGTTCCTATTCATGAACTGGATTCACATATCATGCCGTAGGACACCCTGTTGAATCTGATAATGAAATTCAATGCTAAACCTGGGAATTTATGAATCATTCACTATCTGACCTGAGATGGAATTCTCAGTACAAACTGATAATTAACTGGGAATTATTTGGACTGCTTAGTACTGTCGAGTTGAGACCCTACCAGGCTCTGTTTTATACTAAAGCTGAGATTCAACCATTTTAGTTCAAGCAATGAACTGAAATTCATTGAATGCTGGTTCATTCTGTCAAATCTGGGTACATATGTTACTTCATTATCTGCACTTGAGTTGCCTGTGCAACCATTTTCAGTCAGGGAACCTGAAATCAATTGAAGCAATTAGTTAAAACTTGTGTAGCTGATTTCCAGTTATGTTTTGGTTGGACACCATCATATTTGATGTTACCTGAACCTAATAAGGTACTGAAGAATTGGAATGTGTTCTAGTATCACAAACCAGTGTGATATTTCCTATTCTACTGTCAGTAGGGATGTACTCTATTTTGATATATCAAGTAATATGTATGTTGGGTAAGGGCTTAATGATAGTCTTAGAAATCTAGGTATTTATTTCAATAAGTTGAATGTGAGGATTCTAAAAGGAAACCGTCTTGTAGCAGGATCCCCAGTATAGTACATTGAAGGACCAACCTTTTTACCTTGCCCTGTTTAGTACCAGTTTTAGTCACTCCATAGAAGCAGTTGGTTTTACTTAACAAATGTTTTCATGATAAGTTAAGATTTGTGAAGTGATGACTTGGCTTATATGGTGGTTAGAGTACATAAAGAGTATGTAGATAATTAATCTCTAGATATAAATCCAATCTTTAATCTATTTTTAACCATAGAAAGAAATGGTAGGAAAAAAAACAAGTAGAATTTGTCTTGATATTAACCAACCTGTAAATATTTAAATTCAGGAGGATATCCAGTTTCCTTGATCGCCAGTACTTTTTCGGAGCCAGGCAAGTACTTTTCTACGGTTTTGTACATTTACATTCTTGTACCCTTTCTTGTGACACGTCATGGCACGATATTCATGTACTCCTGTATTCATGTACCCTTGCTCTTGTACTTATTAGTGTCGGGTGGGGAAATACACTAGCCATGTGACCAATCCCGGTTACTATATATTCCTGTACCTAGCTTAGGCCTCGCACTGTGCACGCGGGTCCTAAGTCGTACCATATTCATGTACTCCTGTGCATGCTCCTGTACTCACCCCAGCCGGTCACATGGACTAGATGTATTTCGATATTGTGCACTTGTCATGTCTGGTACTTCAGGTTTATGGTTTCATTCTTGTACTTTACATGTTCATGTACTTTACATTCATGTACTTTACATTCATGTACTATATTTCCTGTACTCATTTCCTGTACTATTTTTCTGTACTTTCATGTTCATTCCTGTATTTCATTTTTCGGTACTCCTGTACTCATTTCATAACATGTTCATGTTTCATTACCTAGAACTGTACTTTGCTCCGCTCCTGACTGGATAAGTTGCAGGTATTCTTGCAGGATATCATTCTACCATATGGGCCAGAGCCCGGGATCTTAGCTGAGCAGGATGGTCATGACTTACCTTGAGGTTTCAGGTTTAGACTGTTAGCTTTACTTTTAGATATTGTCTTTAGGATTCATGTACATTTCATTCTTGATGACTCGTACATTTACATACATAGAATTGTGGATTATGGTGATCATTCTGGGATACGTTTTTAGATGCTGTGATTATATACTTTCATGTTTATCTGGTTAGTTTTCCCTAGTTTGGTACAGCTTACTTCGTCGTGTCTAACGACGAAGGCTGGGCGTGTCCGACTCGTGTCCGATTATTCGGGAGCGGGTCGTGACAGACTTTCAGGTAAAAAGGACGAGATATAATCATTACCATCATACCGGTATGCTTTTCGATTTTCATTAGAGCTTCAACTTCGACTCGAATCTTACAACCCAATATATGGTTGTGATCTACTCGAAGTCCACTACGCACATGCCACTAGTGTGCCACCCAATTGAGGCCTCATGTACTACTTAAACACAAAAGTCACTAAAGGTGCATTTGGAGTTATGGACCTAGCCAATCAACCCGACTAGCAACTAGCTTAACCACTCGAGTTGAATCCTATTCTAGGTTACCCTAACTTAGTAGACACAGTTTTATCTTGGGATCTTGTTCAGTCCATATAGATTGAGGTCCTAGGTCATCCAACCAACGAGTGATATCCAAATAGAAAACCCATTAAGGCCCAGTAAAATCCCTCCAGACAAACCCCATAGTTGATCTGTAAAACTGAACTGTTTGAAATAGGTCCCCATACCTATTATGTAGTCTCCACCTCTTAGAATGTGAATCCATTCGTAACCTTATCCCATCTGCCTGGAAGTCGAGATACGATCTTGTGTTGCATTGATGTTCCATGCTCGTGTGTTTAAATAACCACGGAAAAGGTCACAATCTTGATTTCTCAAATTCAGTCCTATTTTGGAATGTTGTTTAGAACTTCGAGGACAGGCTTTCTGTATTGCACAAGTTGCAAGCTCTCCTAAGGAACGAACGAATCTTAGGTTTAGCCAGTGACTAGACTAGAGTAGCCCAATCTAGCGAATAAGACAATGGTCCATAAACTTCTTGCTACCTACATCATTAGAAATTTCTCTACCGTCTTTGAAACTTCGTATTCGTTCTCGGTTATTCTCCCTTGCCTTCTTGTACCATTGATTCTCGTCCCTTTTATTTCTGGTTGACGAATGATCGTGCTACATAGGATTTATCAGAAATTCTTAAGTTATAGTATAATATTGCTTGATGTTGGAATGTTGGTCGTTCGATAGATAGGTGGGATATGGATGCCATATGTCCTAGATATTTTGGAAGAGTTATTAGCCACTAGTTAAAAAATTATAAGATTGTAGTGACCTGTGTTTCAAGGAAAGTAGTGTGACTAAAGGCGGGTAGAAGTCCTCGAGGTTTCGTAAATACCAGATGACTAGAAAAAGGGTATGAACGATGTGTGAGGTTGAGGTTAAGGCAGACTTCTTTTAGAATTTTACGGAATAGCTACGAATTAGAATTTCGAGGACAAAATTATTTTAAGGTGGGTAGATTTGTAGCCCCCTTCCCAAAATTTTGAAATATTTTTATTTATTATTTATTTGAGTTAAATGGTGATTTTTAGAATTTATAAATAATTATTTTAATTAATTATTATTTATTACGGTAGATGACTTTAGCCATTGTTGAGTTTAGGAGTACCAGACGACTAGGAATCATGGCATAGATAGTATTATGGTGTGCTTTGACTAGTGTATTAGCTATGCCAAGGAAGACCGAACCATAAGTGTGCCATAACTAGGAAAACCAGGCCAAGTTATGAAAGGATTCATTTAAGTTATTTAAATAGTTATTATTTAATATATTGATTTTTAGATGACCCGGTTGTACCCTGTCAGCCCGAAACGGACCCAAACCAATTCCAAGCCCATGTAGGTATGCAGTGGACCAAAGACGACCATGTAGGCATATTTTATGTGGGCAAATATTTCTTCAATTATTTTAGAATTTGATATTGCATTTCTAATTATTAAATATTGTACAATAGTGGTGTTAGTATTACTAAATAAGTGTTTGACAATATCTGTATGATTTTCCGGAGCCAAATGAGGAGTACGTAGGTTATGTTCACCCAACACTACCATTGGGTCATTTTAGTATTATTCAACTTATTATTATTATTATTATTATTGTTAGTATTATTATTATTAATATCATTATTATATTATCGAGGTTATTATTAAATATTATTATTATTATGTTATATGTTTGTGAATATATAAATGTATATAAAAGAATTTATATATATGTATACGTATATATATAGGTATATTATGTGTGTATGTATATAGGAATTTATATTATATATGTGACTATATATATAAATATATGAAAATAGTGTATGTGTGTATATATACATATATAAATATATGTATATAGATGTATATGGTATATGTGTAAATATATATATATATATATATATATATATATATATATATATATATATATATATATATATATATATATATATATATATATATATATATGTATACCAATATATAATATAATACATGTATACGTGTATATGGATAAATATATGTATACGTATAAATGGGTAAGTATATATAAATATATGGGGGTATGTGTATATACATATATATACGTATGTACATATATATATATATGTGTATATATAAATATATCTATATATATATATATATATATACGTATAAATGGGTAAGTATATATAAATATATGGGGGTATGTGTATATACATATATATACGTATGTACATATATATACAATATATATATATATATATATATATATATATATATATATATATATATATATATATATATATATAGAAGAGGAAAGACATAAGAGGCAGTAGTAGCCATCCCAGGCCAAGCTGGCCCAACCCGAGAGCACCTTGAACCGACACTACACCCGACCCCCCCTGGGATGTAGCCGCAAATATATACGAGCGTAGACAGGGAGTAATCCGTCGAGAAGTCCCAAACCCTAAAAACAACACCTTATTCTACACCTCCCTTTGTGGTCGCCTAGCCTGGCGAGCCTCCTCATCCTGGCGCCGCCGCGCGCGGTCGCAGGCCGATCACGGCGCACGCGCGAGCGCACGAAGATAACAGGAAACAACAGCAGTAGCAGTGCTGTCGAACGCCAACTTCACGCCGAGTTTTTTCAGCACTCGGCTAGTCATTTTAAGATCTGTCTTGCCAGGTATGAAGCCTATCTATATGACTCCTAACCCCTTCAAATAATTCAATTTTAGTTGCCCTAGATTTTTCGAGGGATCGATGCCACCATGGGCGGAAGTCTGTTCAAAACAGAACAGCCCGTAATTGAAAACCCTGTTTTTGGAAGATAGATTATGACCAGGACATTAGGGGATTTCGAAAACTATTTGAAGACAGTCCTAGACAACCTATAGGGCTCTGCAACCCAACTTGCGGAGTTTGATTTCGTCGACCGTACGTCGAGAAATCAGATTTCCAAATTAGCGAAAAACCTGTTTTAAAATTTTAGAATTTATGAAAAATCTCTCCACACGACGTGCGTCCCGCCAATCCGGGCGACGTGGTCGCAAATCGAAAGCATCAAAAGCTCCGTAATGGTTTCGTGGTCGGTGGGCTTTGACGGAATTCATATTGGTCGCGTGTGCGCGACGAATTTGATGCGTATCCGTCGAAATTCCCCGTATCGGCCTCTGTGCAAATTTCTCAATTACTTTGTGCACGCTCATCAGATCGAGACGAAACTTGCGCCAACAGGACCGTATCATTTTTCTGGTCCTGCATGCCAAGTTTGGTCCAATTCTGAGACAGTTGAATCCGACGTCGTTTTGCGAGCCCCACGGTCCGACTCAACGGGTGATTTTGTGCACGGCCCGCCGAAATCCAACTTTGGATATACGGTTGGGTTCGTATCGGAAAACTAGATTCGTAGACATGTAGTTTGACGACTTTAGAGACCGTTGACTCTGACACGCTTTTCGGTGCAAAGCGGGTCCAACGGCAGACATCGTTTTGGCCCGAAATTACCGTTTTGCTCCTGTGTCCAGAATTGGACTTAAGGACAGGCAATCCTAGCTAATTTGACTATTCTGAGATCATTGGTATTATCTATTTCAGCTTCCGGAGACTGTTGTATGGGTTTTGACTATTGTAGCATACTGAGTGGCTCAGATTATCGGTTGCACCAGCACAGGACCACAGACGAGTACAGTTTATTGTCTGCATTTCGTTATTGATTTTCACTATATTTCATTGATTGGCCATTGATTATGTGATTATTTTCTATTATAAAATTGTCGAGTCGGGAATGAGAAGTACCAAGGATGTGTGATCTGACCATAGCCCGTGTTAGACATTGTAGCCCGTGTTTATTTTCTGCAAGTAGTGTAGCCCGTGTTTATTTTCTGCAAGTAGTGTAGCCCGTGTTTATTTTCTGCAAGTAGTGTAGCCCGTGTTTATTTTCTGCAAGTAGTGTAGCCCGTGTTTATTTTCTGCAAGTAGACATTGTAGACCGTGCTTACTTTTCATGCAAGTAGACCTCGTAGACCGTGCGATGTAGTACCCCAGACCGATCACATATCAAAGGTACTTCTAACAGTTGGGGAAAGTATTTGGTGTCTATTTATTTACTATTGGTTTTCCGTATTTCCTGTTTATTTTCAAACCCATGATTGATGTCTAACCTTTGTCTTATAGTCATTTTCTTTATTTGAAATTGCATTCAGTGAATTGTGCTCGTTCCATTCCTGACTGGAAACCATATTTTTCAGGTTAGCCGTGGATTCATTTAGCATGGGGAGTTCGGGTGTACTTGCAGACGAGCCTAGAGACTAGTTAAATAGTCAAGTTATAGTCATTCAATATTTGTACAAGTTTATATTTTCCTGCAAATGTAAAACTTATGATCATTGTAAATTAAATTAATTATGTGAATGAGCATCTTTGTGATTATGATCTTCATGGCCGTGACAGCGTACTACCGCCGACACTGCGGCGTAGGCTGGCTTGGACACGTCTCGTATCCGTTTAAAAAAAAACGGGTACGGGTCGTGACAGTGTCTTATGTAGGACCGTTGAGCACCTCTAGAGGGGGGGGGGAGGTGAATAGAGTGGGTGCGAGTGTAGCAAAAAATAATCACCAATTTTAAAATTATAAACAGATAACTATGGCAGTAAATAAATATAGCAGGAGATAGAGAGATCAAACTTAGTGATACAACGATGTATACTGGTATCCCTCTCAGAGGACTAATCCAGTCTCGAGTACTCTTGCTCGATGTTAATCTACTAAGGCATAAGCTAATTGAGAGCTTGCAGTCTCTTACAACACCGTGCTTGGTG
The DNA here is from genome assembly GCA_029216955.1 of Iris pallida. Taxonomy (NCBI): domain Eukaryota; kingdom Viridiplantae; phylum Streptophyta; class Magnoliopsida; order Asparagales; family Iridaceae; genus Iris; species Iris pallida. The sequence goes on along the minus strand of JANAVB010033216.1, from coordinate 373,099 downwards.
ACAAGTGCACGACCAACTTCACAACACCGTGCTTGGTTACGAGCGCACGACCGGCTCCACAACAGAAATAATTTTTGTACTTTGAACAACCTCTTTACAACTCTTGAGAACCAAAAGACTCTAGATCAAAATAGATATTACTGGCTTTTGGCTAAGAGGAGTGTAGGTGAGATATGAAAGATTTTGATCGGATGAAAACACTTATTAAATAGAGAAGAAAAAAAATGAAATTGATTGATTGATTTGGAATGAGAAATTCTCTTCTATTTATAGGTGTTTTCTGGGACCGAACTCGGGCAGAATTCTGATGCAAAGATTTTGCATATCAACGTCGCATGCAGATTTGGAGGCAACAAATATTTAAATTTAAACTGACCGAACTTGTCTTGAGTTCTGCCTAGGTAAAAATGTTAAACATTTGTAAAATATTATTGCAGAATGGAATTGAACTTTTTGGTGGATAGAATATGGATAGGTAGGCTGTATAGGAAAGTGGACTATGATTAACACCTAAGCCAGTATTACCCAGTCAATCTTATAATTATCCTAGACTCAATAAAGATAAAAACATAATAAATTATAAAATAACTCAGACTGGATTCCAATGAAAGTAAGCGTCAGACAGATGATTTACGTGCTTGATGATGCAATAGTACGCTTGTTGATATTAATTTCATAAGACCTGAAATGATTAGCATCTGTTCGTATATTTTGTGTATTGACTTAAGTTTATGTCGATTATTAAAATCGGGTGTGACCATGGAATTGGCCAACAATCTTCCCCATTTTGATAATTGACAAACTTGAGTCTATACCAAAATATATCTAAAATAGAACAAATAAAATTACCTGAAAAATGGTTTTAGTAGTCTTTCTTTGATTATTGATTTCGGTATTGCGCTCTTTCTTTCCCTTTGTCAATGAAAAAAATGGTTTTGGCTCCCCCGTAATGTATGAAACCAACAATGTTCATCAAACAGACAAAGTAATACTAGAGAGATAACCAAATAATAACATTGCCACAAATAACAAGTGCATAAAAGAAATAACTAGTAGTAAAATACTGAAAAATGTCATGCATAATAGAAAGATACAACCATCATAAACATCACAAAGTGTTAATAAATGTTCAACTGTAAGGTTTAGACAAATAAAAAAACTACATCAGAGATCTTCATCTATCAGATCCTATCCAAAATCCACTAGCTCAAGTCCTCATCACATCGGAGTGTCGTCACCTCCAGGAGCATCCAGTGGAAAATAAGCAGCAGTAGGATCGAAGTGAGAAAATGTAGCCTCATCGTCGAACCTAGGTCCAGGGAAGCTGGGGTGATGAGGTATGGTAACTGGATGCGATGGGTCATGAGAGAGACTCCAGTGAAGATCAGCAATGCTGTTCCGTAACACCTGAGCCTGGGTGATATGGCAGAACTCTGAGTCAAGATAGCCCTGATGTCGTTGCGCAGAGAGGGCAATAAAATCATCAAAGCGCTGATAAAAGACAGGATCAAAACCCGAAGTAGGGGCTGGAGCTGCAGCAGGAGGAGGAGCCTCGGGGTTAGCATCTGGAACAGGTTCAGCACCAGGAGGTAGAGGAGGAGTAGGATATAACCTAGACCTACTAAGCTCAATGACAGTGAAGGAATAAGGACATATTTGAAGATCGATTTCAAACTTTCTAATGATAGAATCCAAATACATAGGATAGACAAGGTTGCGTCCTGCATTTCTGCAGTTAAGCATCTAAGCCATCATAGTCTTGGAAACAGAGAATGGAATGCCAAAGTGAATGTGGTACATGGCTGACAATTCCAGGAAGGTAATCTCATCAGAGGATCCCTTCTTCGGAAGAAGAACAGAGAATACAAACCTATGGAGTTCATAGAAGTTTTGGTTGAGATGTTTGGAGTAAACTCTTCTAGGAACAGGTTTGGGATGGCACAAAAGTTCTTTTAAGGAATCAAAAAGTGATACCTTCAGGAAATTGAATGTGATGAACGTCCACTAAACCTTCACCTACATCAGGAACATGGAAGTATTAACTGATGTCGGTGGCGCTGAATTCTAGTTCTTGTCCAGCAACACAAGAATAGAAATTTTCGTTATCTTTTACTTGCAGGTTGTAGTAAAACATACGGACAGCATTATCATAAATATTCTCAACTACTTCAAAAAATTCACGAAAGCCAAGATGGTCGAAAGTGGGAGCATATTCAGAAAAGATAGTAAAGTTTACACGTGCTCCAACACAAATCCTACGACCAGAAAAAGAGTCAAACCAAAGGTCCAAAAATTTCTTGTCGGGAAAGAGACCGGAATCATAATCATCGGATCTCGTAGGTCTAGCTGGACTAAAGACATTAGTGGGAACATAGTCAGAAGAGGAAGATCCTGCATGTGAGGAATCAACCTTTCGCTTTTGGTGCTTAGGTGCCATAGATGAGAAGGAGAGGATAATAGAATACCTTTTAAGAGAAGGAAGAAGATGGAGAAGAATAGCCCACTAGACTTCTGAGAAGCTCGAATAGAAGGAGGAGGAAGAGTTCTTGGGAGTATTTGAAGGGTTTTCTCGGTTGAAGGATGAGAAAAAATGGAAGGAAGAAGAGGATTATATAGGGCTAGGGCCGGCTGTTCGGTTCTGGAATCTGAACAGAGCCGACCGAACTCGGTCAGAGTTCGGTCAGAGTTCGGCTGCTTGTATTTCCAATGCCATAAATACAATATTTGTTTAAAAATTTGAATTTATAACTGTTACTTCTTCATTTAATAACTTCTATTACTTTGGATTTTATTGTAGGGGCTGGATTCCAGCTAGCGGCAGTCCGAAGACTAGTGCACCATGTCGCTTCAGGCTATTTACACTTGTATGACAGGAGGACCCTTTCGGCTTGTACCCAAAATAATTTTTGTTAAATAAATTACGAAGTTTCGAGTTATAAAAATAAATTTAATATACATACTACATTATGAATCTGAAAATTCAAGTATGCCGAGCTCTCGCCTCATAATGTTAAATCGGTCTTCAGCTAGTGCTTTTGTGAAAATGTCTGCTAGTTGATGATATGTGTCAATAAACTCTAGGCAGATGTCCTCGTGTTGTTAGTGATCACGTAAAAAGTGATGACAAATCTCAATGTATTTTGTGTGTGAGTGACATACATGGTTCTTAGTCAGGTTAATAGTGCTAGTATTATCATAATAAATAGGAATCTTAGTATAGTGCAGATTGTAGTCTTCTAGGGTTTGCTTCATCCATAAAATTTGAGCACAGCAACGTCCTGCGGTGATATACTCAGCTTCAGTAGTGGATAATACTATAGAATTTTGTTTCTTGCTAAACCATGAGACTAAGGCCTTTCCTAGGAAATGACACGTACCGTTGGTACTTTTACGGTCTACTTTGCATCCTGTAAAATCCATATCCGAGTAACCTATCAGGTCAAAGGATTTGGTTTTAGGATACCATAACCCGACTGTAGAAGTTCTCTTAAGGTATCGGAAGATACGCTTAACGACACTTAGGTGTGATTCCTTAGGATTTGCCTGGTATCGTGCATAGATGCAAACACTGAACATAATATCAGGGCAACTAGCAGTTAAATATAATAAGCTACCAATTATATCTCGATACTTATGCTGGTCGACAGGTTTGCCACTTTTATTAGTGTCAAGCTTTGTAGACGTAGCCATTGGAGTTCCGATAGGCTTTACATTATCGAAATCATACTTTTTCAGTATGTCCTTCATATACTTGGCTTGATTGATGAATGTTTACTTTGAGTGTTGTTTGATCTGGAGTCCTAGAAAGAAGTTTAGCTCTCCTATCATACTCATCTCAAATTCACTCTGCATATACTTAGCAAACTCTTGACAAAGTTTTTTATTAGTAGAACCGAATATAATATCATCAACGTATATTTGCACAAGAAGAATGTCATCATCTAAAGATTTGATAAATAAAGTTGTATCGACTCTTCCTTTTGAAAAACCATTATCAAGTAAGAAGGCACTTAGGCGTTCATACCAAGCACGATGTGCCTATTTGAGTCCATAGAGTTGTCACCCCCATTTTTCGTTATACGTATTTCTAGTATACGTGTACGAAAATCTTGACCCGTATTTTTACTTATCTTGCCTTGCTAGCTAGCATTGGTTTAATCTTGCTTAGGTTCATCATGGCATATCATGGTTTGACTTGGTTCATTATGGGTTGGCATGGTTTATTTTCCCATGGTTCAACATGTTAACCCCCCCATTTAAAAGCCACCAACCTTCTCTCTCCTCCATTATTTCTTCTTCTTCTTCTTCATTTACTTCTCCCACCCACCAAAGAAAAACCCTAGGGAAGTGCAACTTGCTTCATGAAGGAACCCTCCATTTCATTGTTCTAATCTCTTCTATGCAACATTCTAAGCTACTTTAGTTCTTGTCATTTTGCATTTTTATGTATATATTTGTGTAGATCTAACTTTACACCATTTTGGGGTTTTCTTGGATTTTGATCTAGTAAACCACCTTACTTTCGAAATCTAAGAGTTCCTTGTGGTAGAGAATTTGATTTTACACAACTTAGACCTTTGAAAAGTCAGATTTTATTGTGTTTTTACCGAGTTATGATCATTTGAAGATCATGGGTTCCAAGACTTGTGCTCTCGGCCAAGACTTGGAGAAGATGTTGAACAGTATTTGCACACTATGAAGTGCAACTCTGTAGACGCATAGCCAGATCATGTGGGTGCATAAGTCTATGTGTGGGCGCATAGACACCCTTGTGTTTGGGCGCATAGACCTTCATGTGGGCGCATGACCTTTGGGCGCATGACCTACACTGGATGGTGCTTGAGCCCCTAACTTGTAATCCTTCAAGGCATTTTTATGCTTGTTTGGGCACATAGACTTCTCCCTCTTGGGCGCATAGCTCACCTTGGGCTTGCATCATTCATAGACCCATGTTGTGCCAATAGTGGGCGCATGGCTCCCTGACATGGGCTCATATGGCCATGAGATTTGTAGTGCATTCTGACTTGCCCCTTCCCCTTTGGGCGCATAGCCCTAGGACCCATGTGTGGAAGCATGCACCCCCTTGGGTGCATGATGTCCCCAGGTTCCCCTTTCTTTATTTTTGTACCCATTTTATATCCTTACGCCTTTTCGACATGAACTCGACATGAACACGATGTGAGCATGACATATTAATGGAATGATATCACTTGATGGTGGCTGTTGTGGCGCACCCTTGACAAAAATATTGACATGATAATCTATACACGACATGATATGTGAACACGACATGATACATGAATATGAACGTGGTAATAACATGACAGTGGCCCGTCGTGGCGCACTCTAGACAAGAACATGACAGGCTAATACATGATAGTGGCCCGTTGCGGTGCACTCTTGACAAGTAAATATGACATGTAACCTTGAATGCCGTTGCGACGGCTATCTTGACTTGCTAAATAAATTCTCGTCTTGACATCGTGGGTGCTTGCTTGAAACTTGTTTGTACAAGCTACTAGTCTAGTCTCATCTTGCATCATGTCTAGGACATGAGTCCCTGGTTACCACGGTCAGGGATTCATACTGAATCTGACTAAGGTTAGTGACTAGATTGATCAAGTAGTTCATTCTAAAGGAGATTTCCCCAGTTACAGGCGATCCCGTTATCCCGGCCACACCTGATGGACTTGTAGCCTGCCGTCGAGTAGGACACATTTTCAGTCCACTGTCATGTGGGACATGTCACGCCCCAGAACCAGAATACCAGAGAGCGGGGGACAGACACAGCTAGCTACGTATATTAAAGTGAATCCTACCTTGATATACGATTACGGCTATCTAGATGCATGGGGGTTTAACTACAAGCCATTAGTCTCTTAAGGTCCAGAACAAGCCTAGTGTCTCAATCTCAAACAAGTGAGTAAATATAACAAGATGGTAAATCATCAGACATACAAAGTAAGGCATCCCATACATTACATATTCCGATGATCCTGAAGCTAGTCATATAAAATGCGAAGACTAGCAAGAGTTTAAGTCATACGTGATCAACCCTAGGATGTGTCAATCATGTTACAGCCCCTTAGACAGACAGAAAATATAAGCTTTCAACACGACCTAACACTTGCTCGGCGGCTAAACGTCTCAAAACAATAATTTACAATAGAGTGGGGGAGAAAAATAAAAACCCACTCGTTGCCAGAATTACGCCTGCTGTTCACCATCTGGCTGGAAGGCTAGAAGATCCTCGGGTGCTACTCCGAAATCTGGCCATACAAAATCAGCTGGGTCAGACCCCAGAAAGAGCAAGTTCCACAAGGAAGGCTTCACTTAAGAACTAAAACCATCATATTAGCACATAAAGACATAATGATAATGAAAGACTTGAATTAAAGAAAATATGGTGATAAACGATAATGGTGATAAACGATAAGATAACTAAAAGACTACTCCAGTAACCATGTTACAACCCATAAACCAAACAAGAACCAGGGTTGTAACCCTTTACATGAACAGAACTTAGTATCTAACCAATTATCGATAAAGTAAAATATAACAGGAACATGCTGAAATAACCATGTACTGGACTTGCCTAGACAAGACTAGACAGGACTCCATCCATCAATCACGGCCAAGCAATGAGTACGGCTTGATACTTTAACTAACTAGGGTTATCACAAGCCTACTTACTAACAAGATTTATTAAGATGTTCCAACAGCCACAAGCCCTGCAGACTTAATCCAGGTTATCTGGTCACAAGTTGAGAGAGTTGGATTAGGTGACTTGGGGGTGCAACACATGACAGTGTGCTGGAAATGTGCCCTACTCGACGGCAGGCTACAAGTCCAATTAGAGCGCCCAGATAACGGGACTGCCTGTAGCTGGAAAATCTCTACATGGATTACTTGATCACTCTAGTATTTATCCTAGTCAGATTCAGTATGAATCCCTGACCGTGGAAATCAAGAATTCATGTCCTAGACATGATGCGAGGCGAGACGAGTAGCTTATACAAGCACAACCATCCACGGTGTCAAGACAAGGGTTACTTAGCAAGTCAAGATAGCCATCACAACAACATATCAAGACTTATCATGTTAGGTTACTTATCAAATTTTTTTTATCAAGGCAAGAGTTCGTCACAACGGACCACCATCAAGAATTATCATGTCAAGTTACTTGTCAAGAGTGCACCACGGCGGGTCTCTATCAAGAGTTATCATGTAAAGTCATAATGTCATGTTGTGTTTATGTAAGTGCACCACAATGGGTCACTGAACATGTAGTTTTCATCACTTGGTCGTGTTCAGATTATCATATCAATATTGCTTGTCTAGGGTGCGCCACAACGGGCCACCATCAAAAATTATCTTTCCATTAACATGTCATGCTCACATCGTGTTCATGTCGAGTTCATATCGAAAAGGCGTAAGGATATAAAATAGAAGAAGAATCAAGAAGGGGGATCCTGGGAACACCATCCGTCCAAAGGGGTGCATGCGTCCAAAGGGTGGAGTCATGATGACTTGGAGAGAGTCAAGAGATTCACTCTTATGATAAATGTGCTGACAGGTTCTATGCGCCCAAGGAAGGAGGCATGGGGCACTTGGGCGCATGCAAGGTCATACGCCCAAGCCAGGGGATGGTCATGGTAATATGCACTTAAGCATGGGGGTGGTCAGGGCAGCATGCGCCCATGGTGGCATGAGCCCAAGAGAATATAGGTCTGGGACACATGCGCCCAGAGGGTTATGCGCCTAGCGCCCATACTCCCACACAAATCGTGGGCGCATAGTTATGCGCCAGCACTGTGGAAGGCAAGAAGCTTGGGCGCATATATAGGGCTATGCCCTAAGGCTAAAGTTCCTGTGGGCGTATAAAATGCCATGCGCCCACACTGTTCTTCTTCTCCAAAATTCCGAGAAGAAGGCCATGGAACCCATGAACTTCAAACTCCCATAACTTGGTCAAAACATAATGAAATCTAACTTTTCAAAAGTCTAAGTTGTGTAAAATCAAATTCTCTACCACATGGAACTCTTAGTTTTCAAAAACAAAATGGTTTGATAGATCAAAACCCAAAAAAACTCCAAAAAGGTGTATAGTGAAATCTATAATATTATATACATAAAAATGCAAAATGACAAGAACTAAAGTAGCTTAGAATGTTGCATAGAAGAGATTAGAATAATAAAATGGAGGGTTCCTTCATGAAGCAAGTTGCACTTGCCTAAGCTTGGTGGGTGGAGGAATTAATGAAAGAGGAGGAAGAAGAAGTAATGGAGGAGAGAGAAAAGTAGTTGGGTTTATAAAGAAAAGGGGGGGTTTAACATGATGAACCATGGAAATAAACCAAGCCAAACCAAAATGAACCAAGTCAAACCATGATATGCCATGATGAACCTAAACAAGATTAAACCAAAAATTAGCTAGCAAGACAAGATAAGTAAAAATACTTGTCAGGATTCGGTACACGTATATTGGAAATACGGATAACAGAAAATGGAGGTGACAGGACACACTCATGAAATAAGTACAAGGCACACTATTATGTGTTGCACTCTAAGCCATCTAATAATTATGGATAACTTTGGTAATCAACCTTGCCTGGATAACCTAGATAGCTGCAGGACCTGTGACTGCTGGAACATCTCATTTCATCTTGCTAGTAACTAGGCTTATGATAACCCTAGCTAGTTAAAGTATCAAGCCGTACTCTTTGCTTGGCCGTGATTGATGGATGTAGTCCAGTCTAGTCTTGTCTAAGCAATGCCAGTCTATGATTATTTCAGCACATGCTTGTTCATGCTTTACTCTTGTCGATAATTGGTTGGAGACTAATCTCTATTCCGGTGAAGGGTTACAACCTTAGTCCTTGTTTGGTTTACGGGTTGTAACTTAGCTACCGAAATGGTCCCTTAGTCGTCTTATCGTTTATCATCTTGTCTTTTTCTAACTCATGTATTTTATTATCTTTTATGTCTCATGTGGTAATATGTTGGTTTTAGTTCTTAAGTGAAGCCTTCCTTGTGGTACTTGCTCTTTCTGGGGTCTGACCCAGCTGGTTTTGTATGGCCAGATTTTGGAGTAGCACCTTAGGATCTTCCAGCCTTTCAGCCAGATGGTGAACACTAGGCACAACCCTAGCAACGAGTGGATTTTATTTTGCTCTTTCACTCTATTGTAAATTATTCTTTTGAGGTGTTTAGCCACCGAGCAAGTGTTAGCTCATGTTAAATTTACATTCCTATTTGCCTAAGGGCTGTAACATAATTGACAAATCCTAGGGTTGATCATGTATGACTTAAACTCTTGCTAGTCTCTGTATTTTGTATGACTAGCTTCATGATCATCTGAATATATAATGTATGGGACGCCTTACTTTGTATGTCTGATGATCTACCATCTTGTTACACTTACTTGCTTGCTTGAGATTGAGACACTAGGCTTGTTATTGTCTATAAGAGATTGTTGGCTTGTAGTAAAACCTTCATGTATCTAGACAGCCGTGACCGTACATCAAGGTGGGTTACACTCTAATGTACGTAGCTGGCTGTGTCTATTCCCTACTATTCAGTATTCTGGTTCTAGGGTATGACACTGTTTAAGTGGTGGCCCATGCAGGTCTTATAAATCAAGATATGTGAGGGTTTCACTAAATAGATGTCTCAATCAGCACTCGCCCTTGATCTCTACTCGTGTCTTCTAATATTTCCAAAATCTTGATCTGATAACATGCTTATATCCTTGATCTATCATGGTCCTTCCTTATTGTTCCCTATGTCATTTCTTCAGCGGCATTGTTCCTGGTCCTACCGATCAGCAAGACGGAGCACCTCCAGTGAACCAGCAGCAACCTGGAGACCAAGCCCAATATTCAGGGGTAGCCTCCAGAGTCATGCCTACCGGGGGTCAAGAGCCACCAGTTCAGCCAGTCCAGCCTGTAGAGCCAGACAATGGAACCCTGGTGGGACTCATCAGGGAATTGCTTGCATCTCAAGATCGTTGGGGTGATGCCCTGTACCAGACAGTACAAGATGCCATGGGCAGAGTTGTTTACCAAGGGAACAACGCGGCCAACAGCTTCAAGCGTCTGAACCCTCCTTTCTTTGATGGCAGTGAAGATGCTATCGCTGCTGATGCTTGGTGTCAGGATATAGAAGTTATTCTAGAGATAGCTAGGATTCCCGAAGGAGAGAAGGTGGCCGTTGTGTACCTGCAGTTATTAGACTTAGCCCGTACCTGGTGGGCGATGTTAGCTGTTGGATTGGTGACGCCTGTCCCATGGGTGGTATTTAGTGACAAGTTTCAGATCAAATACTTCGATGCTGTAGCTCGGTACGACCTACAGACGAGGTTCGCCAATTTGAGGCAGATGAGCAGGACGGTCGACGGTTATGCGGCCGAGTTTTCAAGACTAAGTCGGTTTGCTCCCACCTTGGTGACGTCCGAATTGGACCGAGCCCAGCGATTCCAGCAGGGACTCCACCTAGAGATTATTTTAGTTGTGGAGCAGTTCTAGCACCAGACATTTGATGTAGTCTTGCGAGCAGCAAAGAGGCATGAGTATACTTCTCAGAGGATAGTAGACTGAACCGGAGGTCGAAAGAGGTCCCATGGGCAAATGTCCCATTCATTAACTCCAGTCCCGACAACTAAGGCTTTAAATATAGGAACTCCGAGGCGGGCAACCTCTGTTACGTCGGTTCACCAATCAACCCCGACATACCCTCAACAGCAGAAGCAGTCTTTCGCAATAGGCTGCTCTTATTATGGAAAGCCCGGTCATGTTGTTTCAGAGTATCGCAGAGCACTGGGATTGTGCTTGGCTTGTGGGGCATCGGATCACATGATAAGGTCCTGTCCGCACAGGGCCAGTTCATCATCAACCCTAACCAGTCCATCGGTTAGGGGACCAGCTCTAGTTCAGTAGCAACACCAGTTCCTGAGGCCCTTGCCGCCTCAGGCCCAAGCTTTCCAGCAAAGGCCGCAGTAGTATGCCCAGGCCCAAGCTCAAAACCAGAACAGGCATAGAGGTTTCCAGCAGAGGGGACTAGCACCAAGAGGACAAGGTCAAGCGATGGCTTTGACCATAGAGAAAGAATTGGCATCAGGTGAGGTGGTAGCAGGTACCATTCTCATCAACTTTTTTTCTGCATCAGTATTATTTGATTCGGGAGCATCGTATTCATTTATGTCTGCACGATTTGCAACACAGATAGGACTGGAGCCCAAGTCATTATCAGTAAGGCTCAATATACTTACTGGTAGTGGTCTTGTGGGAGTAGATAGTCTTTTCTTCGTGTAAAATCGTTGTTAACAGTAGAGAGTTCTCCGCTAGGTTGATAGAGTTTCCGATGGCCGATTATGATGTGGTCTTAGGAATAGATTGGATGAAGGATCAGTATGCGAGAATAGACTGCCATCTTGGCAGGATTATTTTTGGTTTTTTCGGCGAGGCATAATTTTTATTTTCCAGGGGCGAAGTAGAACCTTCTCCCCCGGTCATGCGGATGGCAGTTACAGTGGTGGTTCAGTTTTCCAGAGTAGTTGAAGAGTTTCTCGATATGTTTTTCGAAAATCTTCCAGGTATGCCGCCAGGGAGAGAGATAGAGTTCACAATCAACTTGATTCCCGGGATGGCACCAGTATCAGAGAGAGTCTACAGAATGACACCCTCAGAATTGGAGATCTTGTACAAGATGATTGAAGAACTTAGAACCAAATGATTCATTCGTGCTAGTGGATCGCTTTGGGAAGCCCCGATGCTTCTAGTAAAGAAGAAGGATGGTATGTCAAGATTATGTGTTGATTATCGTACCTTGAACTTTGTAACAATTAAGAACAGATACCCTCTACCAAGGATAGATGATTTGTTTGATCATCTCAGGGGAGCGATAGTATTCTCGAAGATTGACTTACGATCAGGGTACCATCAGATCTGAGTTAGAGAGCAAGACATCCCGAAGACAGCATTCAGATCAAGATATGGGCATTGGGAGTTCCTTATTATGTCATTTGGAGCAACCAATGCGCCAACCATATTCATGGACCTCATGAATCGTATCTTCATGCCCTATTTGGATCGGTTTATGATAGTGTTCATAGATGATATCTTGGTCTATAGCAAGAGTGAAGCGGAGCATGGACAGCATCTCCGTATAGTCCTTCAGATTCTCAGAGAGCACCAGTTGTACGTGAAGTTCAGTAAATGCGAGTTCTGGCTTGATCGTATTTCGTACCTAGGGCATATCATTACCAGAGGTATTTTATAGTAGTTGACCCCCAGAAGATTGTGTCTATAGGGACATGGCTAATTCCTAGCACCGTCGAAGAAGTTCAAAGTTTCCTTGGATTGGCCGGCTATTACCGGTGGTTTGTATCAGACTTTGCCAGGATTTTAGCATCCATGACTCAGTTGACCCGCAAGGATTTGCAGTTTGCTTGGACAACAGAGTGTCAGAGTTTATTTGAGAATTTGAAGCAAGGATTGATGACGGCACCCATTCTCACGCTTCTAGATGGGACTGGAAGACTTTAAGTTTATTACGACGCAACCGGCAAGGGATTAGGATGTGTCTTGATACAGCATGAAAAGGTTGTAGCTTATGTATCACGACAACTTCGTGATCATGAGAGAAATTATCCAACCCATGACCTGGATTTAGTAGCAGTAGTTTTTGTATTGAAGCTGTGGAGGCATTACCTGTATGGAGAACGGGTGGAGATTTTTACCGAGCACAAGAGTCTTAAGTATGTGTTTACTCAGAAGGATCTCAACATGCGTCAGAGGAGATGGCTAGAGCCACTTGTGGATTACGACATCAACCTGTAGTATCATCCTGGGAAGGCCAACGTTGTTGCAGATACATTGAGCAGAAGAGCTGGAGTTTATTTTCTAACAGCACAGCCAGAGTTGTTAGCGGATCTTCAGAAGATGGGTATTGAAGTTGTTCTTCCTACCAATGTGGTATTGATGGCCAGTATGCAAGTTCAGTCCAGTATAGTTGAAAGAATCAAAATGGTACAATCAGCAGATTCTAAGCTTTAGCGACTCAGAGCAGAATGTGTAGCAGGACAAAGACTAGAGTTATGCATTCGTGAGAATGGTATACTTCGACATGGAAAGCGTCTTTGTGTACCCAGTGGTGATATCAGACAGGAGATCATGGCAGAGGCTTACAGTTCTCAATATTCTATTCATTCCGGTGGTACGACGATGTACCGAGATATCCGTCAGCATTTCTGGTGGAATGGCATGAAGAGGAAGATAGCCCGGTTTATCTCTCGTTGTTTAGTTTGCCAACAAGTTAAAGCTGAACATCAGAGATCGGCTGGACTTCTTCAACCTTTACCGATCCCAAAATAGAAATGGGAGCATATGACCATGGATTTTGTAACCGGGTTACCTAAATCCCCAGCTGGAAGAGAAGTTATTTGGGTTACAGTTGATCGTCTTACGAAGGTAGCTCATTTTTTTTTCCTTTCAGAATTGGCCAGTCAACGGATCAGCTAGCAGAGACATACTTCAGGCAGATAGTCAGATTGTATGGAGTGCCAGTTAGTATCATATCAGACAGAGACTCGAGATATACATCTCACTTTTGGCATAGTCTTCAAGAGAGTTTGGGGACTCGTCTCAAGTTCAGTTCAGCCTATCATCTACAGACAGATGGTCAGTCCGAACGCACAATTCAAACTATTGAAGATATATTAAGATCATGTACGTTTGACTTTGGTGGTTCATGGGAAGATCATTTACACCTAGTGGAGTTCTCGTACAACAACAGTTTTTAGGCCAGTATTCAGATGGCACCTTTCGAGGTATTGTATGGCAAGAAGTACAGATCTCCTTTAACCTGGGATGATGTAGGCGAGAGGCAGATGCTTGGTCCCAAAATAATTTCACAGACTATTGAGGTGGTCAAACGAGTCAGAGATCATCTTCGAGTTGCACAAGATCGTCATCGCCATTGGGCCGATTCTCAGTAGCGTTCCCTTGAGTTTTCTGTTGGCGACCACGTATTCATTAGGATCTCGCCTACCCGTGGCATTATTTATTTTGGCGTACGGGGAAAGCTTAGTCCTAGGTATTTAGGGCCATTTGATATCATTGAGCGAGTACATGATGTGTCCTATCATCTCGCTCTTCTGCCGTCGTTATGTGAGGTACATGACGTATTCCATGTATCCCAATTGCGATGGTATATCCTGGACCCGAGTCATATCCTTGATCATTCGGAATTGGTTATTGGTACCAACCTTTCGTATGAGGAGAGACCCGTGTCCATATTGGACCAAAGAGAGAAGATACTGAAGAACAAGACTATCAGTTTAGTCCGTGTTGCTTGGGGTCATCACGCTTTGGATGAGTCAAAGTAGGAGCGTGAGGATGATATCCGATCGCGATATCCCGACCTGTTTGACTCATAAGATATAATGTCTTTTTTATGCCTTATGCTTTAATTCCTTGCTTGCATGAATGATTGTATGATTAATTGCTTAGTCATGTATTGCTTGTGATTAGTATAGTTTGTCCCAACATCTCTAGCCTCTTGATTAAAATTTCGAGGATGGAATTCTTTTAAGGTGGTTAGAGTTGTCACCCCCATTTTTCGTTATACGTATTTTCAGTATACGTGTATGGAAATCCCGACCCGTATTTTTACTTATCTTGCCTTGCTAGCTAGCATTGGTTTAATCTTGCTTAGGTTCATCATGGCATATCATGGTTTGACTTGGTTCATTGTGGGTTGGCTTGGTTTATTTTCCCATAGTTCAACATGTTAACCCCCCCATTTAAAAGCCACCAACCTTCTCTCTCCTCTATTATTTCTTCTTCTTCTTCTTCATTTACTTCTTCCACCCACCAAAGAAAAACCTTAGGAAAGTGCAACTTGCTTCATGAAGGAACCCTCTATTTCATTGTTCTAATCTCTTCTATGCAACATTCTAAGCTACTTTAGTTCTTGTCATTTTGTATTTTCATGTATATATTTGTGTAGATCTAACTTTATACTATTTTTGGGGTTTATTGGGTTTTGATCTAGTAAACCACCTTGTTTTCGAAAACTAAGAGTTCCTTGTGGTAGAGAATTTAATTTTACACAACTTAGACCTTTGAAAAGTCAGATTTTATTGTGTTTTGATCGAGTTATGATCATTTGAAGATCATGGGTTCCAAGACTTGTGCTCTCGGCCAAGACTTGGAGAAGATGATGAACAGTGTTTGCACACTATGAAGTGCAACTCTATAGATTCATAGCCAGATCATGTGGGCACATAAGTCCATGTGTGGGCGCATAGACACCCTTGTGTTTGGGCGCACAGACCTTCATGTGAGCGCATGACCTTTGGGCGCATGACCTACATAGGATGGTGCTTGAGCCCCTAACTTGTAATCCTTCAAGGCATTTTCATGCTTGTTTGGGCGCATAAAATTCTTCCTCTTGGGCGCATAGCTCACCTTGGGCTTGCATCATTCATAGACCCATGTTGTGCCAATAGTGGGCGCATGGCTCCCTGACTTGGGCGCATATTTCTATGAGATTTGTAGTGCATTCTAACTTGCCCCTTCCCCTTCGGGCGCATAGTCCTAGGACCCATATGTGGGCGCATGCACCCCCTTGGGCGTATGATGTCCCCAAGTTCCCCTTTCTTGATTTTTGCACCCATTTTATATCCTTACGCCTTTTCGACATGAACTCGACATGAACACGATGTGAGCATGATATATTAATAAAATGATAGCACTTGATGGTGGCCGTTGTGGCACACACTTGACAAGAAATATTGACATGATAATCTGTACACGATATGATATATGAACACGACATGATACATGAACATGAACATGGTAATAACATGACAGTGGCCCGTCATGGCGCACTCCAGACAAGAACATGATAGCCAGTACATGATAGTGGCCCATTACGGCGCACTCTTGACAAGTAAATATGACATGTAACCTTGAATGCCGTTGCGACGGCTATCTCGACTTGCTAAGTAAATTTTCGTCTTGACACCGTGGGTGCTTGCTTGAAACTTGTTTGTACAAGCTACTAGTCTAGTCTCGTCTTGCATCATGTCTAGGACATGAGTCCCTGGTTACCACAGTCAGGGATTCATATTGAATCTGACTAAGATTAATGACTAGATTGATCAAGTAGTTCATTCTAAAGGAGATTTCCCCAGTTATAGGCGATCCCGTTATCCCGGCCACACCTGATGGACTTGTAGCCTGTCATCGAGTAGGGCACATTGCCAGTCCACTGTCACGTGGGACACACTCATGAAACAAGTACAAGACACACTGTTTTGTGTTGCACTCTAAGCCATCTAATAATTCTGGATAACTTTGGTAATCAACCTTGCCTGGATAACCTTGATAGTTGTACGGCCTTTGACTGCTGGAACATCTTATTGTATCTTGCTAGTAACTAGGCTTGTGATAACCCTAGCTAGTTAAAGTATCAAGCCGTACTCTTTGCTTGGCCGTGATTGATAGATGTAGTCCAGTCTAGTTTTGTCTAAGCAATGCCAGTCTATGATTATTTCAGCACATGCTTGCTCATGTTTTACTTTTGTCGATAATTGGTTGGAGACTAAGCTCTGTTCAGGTGAAGGGTTACAACCCCGGTCCTTGTTTGGTTTACGGGTTGTAACTTGGCTACCGGAATGGCCCCTTAGTCGTCTTATCGTTTATCATCTTTTTTTTCTCTAACTTATGGCTTTTATTATCCTTTATGTCTCATGTGCTAATATGCTGGTTTTAGTTCTTAAGTAAAGCCTCCCTTGTGGCACTTGCTCTTTCTGGGGTCTGATCCAGCTGGTTTTGTATGGCCAGATTTCGGAGTAGCACCCGAGGATCTTCCAGCCTTCCAGCCAGATGGTGAAAAGTAGACGCAACCCTGGCAACGAGTGGGTATTATTTTGCTCTCCCACTCCATTATAAATTATTCTTTGGAGGCGTTTAGCCGTCGAGCAAGTGTTAGCTCGTGTTAAATTTATATTCCTGTCTGCCTAAGGGCTGTAACATGATTGACAAATCCTAGGGTTGATCATGTATGACTTACTCTTTCTATTCTCCGTATTTTGTATGACTAGCTTCATGATCATCTGAATATGTAATGTATGGGATGCCTTATTTTGTATGTCTGATGATCTACCATCTTGTTACACTTACTTGCTTGCTTGAGATTGAGACACTAGGCTTGTTATTGACCATAAGAGACTGTTGACTTATAGTAAAACCCTCATGTATCTAGACAGCCGTGACCATACATCAAGGTGGGTTATACTCCAATGTACGTAGCTGGCTGTGTCTGTCCCCCGCTCTCCAGTATTTTGGTTCTGGGGCATGACAAGAGCGCTTACTTAAGCTTGAAGACGTGATCAGGTTTTTGAAAATCTTCAAAGCCAGGGGATTGTTTCACAAAAACTTCTTCTTTTAGAAATCCATTCAAAAATGTACTTTTCATGTCTATTTAAAATAATTTAAATTTATTACAACATGTAATTACACAAAATATGCGGATAGCTTTGAGTCTAGCAACCAGAGCATATGTCTCATCATAATCAATACCTTCTTCTTGATTATAACCTTGTGCCACTAGACGTGCTTTGTTGCGTAGAACTTGTCCATCTTCACTTAGTTTATTTTAAAACACGCATTTGGTACCAATTATTGATTGACCAATAGGTTTAGGAACGAGTTCCCAAACTTGGTTTCTCTCAAATTGATTAAGTTCCTCTTGCATGGCATTAATCCAAAACTCATCAGTAAAGGCGTCTTCTATATTCTTAGGTTCTATTTGAGAAATGAAAGCTACATTTACAGCTATTTCAGAATCTCTAAGAGAAGAGCATGTACTTACACCTTTTGATACATCACATATAATGAGTATCTCTGGATGATCTGGTAAGAACTTCAATGATTCAAATTTATGAGTTAGATCTTCCATAGGACTCTTATCGGTTTTTGCTTGTACACCTTCATTATCACTGTCGCTAGATCTGTGACTATTGAGCTCATCAAAAGTAACATTAATAGATTCTTCAACAATCATAGATCTTTTATTGAAAATTCTATATCCATTACTTTTAGCAGCATATCCGAAAAATATTTCTTCATCTGCTTTTGAGTCGAACTTTCCTAAGTTGTCCTTGGTGTTCAGGATAAAACAGCGACATCCAAAAACTTTGAAATAAGAAATGTTTAGAATCCTTCCAAACCAAAGTTCATAAGGTATTTTCTTCGAGATGGGTCAAATTAACACCCTATTTAAAACATGACAGGCTGTGCTAACAGCTTCTGCCCAAAAATATTTAGGAAGATTATGCTGATTCAGCATGACTCTAGCCATCTCGCTTAGAGTACGGTTCTTTCGCTCCATAACACCATTCCGTTGAGGAGTTCTAGGACAAGAAAATTCGTGGTAGTACCCACTATCATCACAAATTTTTTTGAAATTAGTATTTACGAATTCGCCACCATGATCACTTCAGATACGAGTAATCATGAAGCCTTTTTTGTTTTGTACCTTTTAAAAAAATAACTGAAATTCAGAAATAGCATCACTTTTGTTTGATAAAAAGTAAACCCAAGTAAAACGAGAGAAATCATCAACAATAACAAAAGTGTAGAGCTTACCGCTAAGGCTAGCGACTCTACTAGGACCAAATAAATCCATATGTATCAACTGCAAAGGTCTAGAAGTACTTACAACGTTGATGGATTTAAATATATACCTATATGCTTTGTTCTTTTTGTAACACCCAATTTCTCGAATGAGGGTATTTTTTAAATTTTGTATTTATAATTATTATTTATTTGTATTTAAATCACATTATGATTTTTGGTGATTTTAATCAAATTAAAACTATTTTAAGTCATGGCTTGTGATTTTGAGGTATTGTTAGTGTAACTTGAGAGACTGTCTGACCTAGAGCCTGACCATGTCATTAGGATAATTTATTATTACTTTTGAGCATGAGGGTATTTTGGTCATTTGGCCTCTTTGAATTATTTCATGATTTATTGCACTGGTGATTGTTGAATTTGACTTTTGACTAGCTGTGACTTAAGGAACTGTCCTAGATTTTGATTTTGACTTGGTAACCTAGTTAACAGGGTATGGACCCTAGTTTAACTTAAGTCAACTCAAGTTAGGACACTTAGGATCAAGTTTGAAATAAGAGGATTGGTATTTTGGTCCATAGACTTGAGACTTAGAAATGGATTCCATGACTAGTACAATTAGGCCCATAGCCATTAGACTAAGCCCTAACCCTAATTTTTCACTTTATGGCCAGCCACTAGGGCTCCCCATTCCTTATAAATAATCTCCTCCTTGTTCTTGCCTTTTTTATCAAATTTTTCAAGCTTTAAAGAAAGAGGTAAGGAGCCATCTTCCCCATTCCATAGATTCTCTATTTTAAATCATTTTCTACTCTAGTTTCTTGCATTAGAGTCTAATACCCTCCTATTTTCTGATTGTGGAGTTTAATCCCAGCCTTGGGACAATTTGGGAGCTTTGGCTAGCAAGGAAGAATCCCCCATTTAAAGCTTTTCCAAGCTTTTTGCACCTATAGGTAAAACTCCCTAAATTGATTTAAATTTCTGTTTTCTTTGCATTTAGGGCTAGATCTAGGAGTCCCCTAGCTGTCCCCAAAATTTGGATGGATTTCGTGTCCGTTTGGTGTCCGTATCGGACATGTATCGGTCTATGTATTCATGTGTTTGTTGAAATGCCTCAATGGATTGAATGTTAATGTTTTTCAAAACAAATTACATATTTGGATTGCTTATGAGATGTAGATTACGGATCTAGGTGACTGAGTCATTTTTGATGTGATTTTTTGTCGGTTTTAGGGCTTGGACACGCTGTACGACACTGTCGTGCAGTGCCCTGCTGCTCGACGTATCGTATGCGCTGGACACGACACGTTATGACATGATATTTAGGGGAGGGTGCGGGCTATCACTGACACCTTGCACACGAAATTTGAGGCCAAACCATCGAGTGGTTAGTGAGAAATTCGACCTGCTTTGGTTCTTCACTGAACCGAGTCTCCCATTTTCGAGCCGCTGATACGCGACTGGACACGTGACACGACACATATTGGACACTATTCAGGGTGTCTGAACTCAAGCCCTAGACCTAGGCTACCCATTCGACACAAACCACTTGACCACTTGGTGGACATATGTGTCCCTGGGTAGGTCGACATGCCCCCACGAGACAGTGTCTCACTGTTCTCTGACTGAGTTTGACCCAGGTTTTTGGATACATTTTTGGACACGGTTCTTGACACGTGTGGACACACTTAGACACCCTGATGTCTGAGCACACTTGTTTCTCATTTTTCTTGTATTTTTTTATGTATATATGTATGTATCTATGTATGTATCGAGTATGTATGTATCAGTATAGGGGGTCGGGTATGTGAGGAACTCATGTATGATGCAGTGTGTATCAACTAGTGTAGTGGCTTTTGCGTATGTATCTTGTTTGCCTGTGCATGAGTATTTGGGACTTGGTTGTGTATCTGATACTTGGAGATTTTGGTGCCAGTGATCCACCTACTGTTCTTCTATCATTCTTCTAATTAAGTCCATTCCCATTGACATTGTATTCATCTAAGTTCAGTTCAGTTCACAGACACATCTTTACATGATCTGCATCATGTATTGCATTCCCAATTACCTGCTGCATGACTCCCCTGCATTCAACCATATGAGCCTGCATTCAAATCCAAGTAATAGGAGTTAAGTTCAGACCCTACATCCTCTATTGCATTGCCTGACCCATCTATCTATGCACTGTCCAGTTCTTGAGTTAGAAATTGGTTAGAGTATGATAGTATTTTATTTTGGTTATTTGTTGTCTCCGGGAATTTGGCCATTTCAGTGGCATTTTTAGCATGTATCAGAGTTGTGAAAGGATAGGTATATTAGTGTTAGGATAATTAGAGTGTGTCAGTGGTTAGAGGATGGGGGTTAGTTCAAGTATGTTATTAGATGTTAGTGTCAAATTTGAGAGGGACTATGACTCTTCATTGTATCAGTCTTGATTCATCCCTTGTGCACCTATACCAGTGAGGATTTAGTAATGTATAGAGAGTTAGAGTGTTAGTGAGAGAAGTTTTGGGATTCGACTGTACACAAGGGGTTGGGTTTGATTTATTTCATTTGTTTACTGTCCATGTTTGTATGTTCTGTCCATAACCATAGTTGGTTCAGTCCTTTATCTCTTCACCCCATATGATTAGGCCCAATGTAACATAGAACCAACTGCAACACCCTTACCTCCATTGTCCTGCAACCCACATTCCACTTGACACCCTAGCATTCACTAAACTGCTTTGTATATCACAAATTGTCATGTACACAGTTTTGCACTTCACTGCATTTCCTAAATGCATTCAATCACCTATTGTCTTAATGTTCATTCCTTTATTTATGTTAATTGTTCAGTCCAGATTTAGGTATCATTCATTGTATTATCTTACACTCTGGTATCAGAACACTTCATATACCTGCAATTAGACACAACTTTCTTGCATGTATTCAGTCCCTCATCTTCCTGCATATGTCTAGTATCTTGAAGTTATGTCCTGCTCCCAGTCATCCACTGATACTTGAGTATCAGGACAGTACAAGTTCTACACTGCATATTAGCATTAGGACCCTATATTCCATCTGGGATGCCTGTCTTAATCTCTTTGACATCTGAACATTCCTTTCACTGCCTATACATTGTTCTGCATACTTTATTTCATATCCTGAACCCTTTATTCCCTGTTCTGTTTTCCTGAGATGCCTTCACACACCCACACATGCACACCCCCTCTCTATCTCTCTACATATCTATGTACCCATGTAAACACACACACACACTCAGGTGTCACCCACATACACCTATGGACACATTTCCATGTATCCCCCTCTTTATCTTATTATATGTATATATATAAATATATTATCTAGATGCTTGATATAATAATGTAGCCTATATATGTATGTGTATGATAATTATATTAACTTAGTATGATATATGCATATATTGTTTTGTTATATGTGAGCTATAGTTTAGGCTATGGTACTAGACTAATGTGGCTTGTATGGTATTTTGGTTAGAGACCTAGATTAACTTGTTCAGCCTAGGTTAGACCAACGTAGACTAGTCTAACCTTGTTTGACCTTGTTTGACATAACTAGACTAGAGTTGACCTAGTTTGACCTAGACAGTTGACCAAGTTTGACTTAGAGTTGACTTTGACCTAGATTGACCTAGAAATTACGTAGATTGCATCATAAACTTCATTTGTCTTATTTAAACACATTATAACCTATATTTCTCTGTTTAGGACATTGTGACTCTGTTGCAGACATCTGATGTTACACTACTCTTTTCAAAGTATTAGGCGAGTACATTCTCTGATAGTTCTCTCATTTACTTATCAATTACTGTACTTCAGTTCTAGTTAGTTGTATGCGATTCTCTGTTACAATACGTATGGATATTCTGGATTCATGTATACGACACACATTTATTGTCTGGCATCTATTACTGGAATCATTCTGGAATCATTTACTGGTATCATCATATTCTGGCTGGACTCATCTTGAATCATTGTGTCAGATTTCTGGATTCACTTACTGGGAGGGAAAATATTAGAGTAAAATATGTAGACATATCCCAATTCTGGAATCACCCTCATGCTGGAATCAAACTGGAATGATAGCCATCTCACACCCGGCCAAGTGTGTGATGTGCCGGATTACCTATAGCCGTTTACATATCGATCTCGGTATTTTAAAACATACTGCTAGAGTATAGGCTGGACTCACCCTGTAATCATTGATCACTATGACTGGAATCATCCCTTATTGGATTCATCTTGTATTAGATTCGTCTTGTACTGGACTTACATTGGAGTTACACTTGTCTATATTACTGTCTGGACTTATATTATATTACCCTGGTTCAGCTAGTTCTATTTTTACAGTCTTTATTGCCATGATTCTTCTCTTGTTTAGTTACTTACTTCCCTTGCACTTTATCTGTCTTTCTTTACCATCACCTGAATATAAACTGCCATGTTCATCAATACAACTCTCTATAACTGTTTTATAGTTCTCTGTCATTTACTTAGATTTTTTAGATGAGATTGTGCTCGTTCCTGTCGTGACTGGACCTGTTGAAAATTTACAAATGATTGTCCTGAGGACACTTGCCCTACTTATTATGGACCAGGAGACGGCTTAGCTACCTTTGGCCCCGACACTCAGGAGTGATCGGGAGATTAGCTAGTGACTTGGTTTAGATTTCATGTTTTTGAACTTGAATTGTAATTAAGTTGAGATATATTGTTTTGAGTTTGTTGAGATTATATTATTTCAGTAGTTAGTTTTATTGTTATATTCAGTCTTAGTTATAATCTTCTGTATTATCATATCATGCTTAGACTGTGATTGAGATTCCATTATATCTGTACTTGTCTTCCGTTCGGAGTTGAGATTTGACAAGTACATTATATAATTGCGTGAGTTGTTGGTTAGATAGTAACTTAGAACATCGTTCTACCGCCGACACTGCGGCGTAGGCTGGGCGTTGTTACGTGCTCGTACCCTCACAGTGGGTGCGGGTCGTGACACTTTTCACAGTCAGCACATACCATATCTCTCTTGAATGGAATCTCGGGGAGTCCTTTTATCAGCTTCTTAGTATTCAGTCGTGAGATAGTGTCCATATTTGCATGTCCTAGTCTCATATGCTATAGCAAGCTTTCATCTAGATTAGCTACTAGGCATCTTCCTGCATTATTAGTACTATCCAAAAAGAAAACATAAATATTGTCTTCTCTAATCCCTTTATATACGGGATTACCAGATGGCATATCATATATGATACATTTGTCTTTTACAAAGTTGATTCCATAACCATTATCAGCCAAATGTTAGTAGGTTATGTTACAATTCTGTAACTAGACAAACACCTTTTATTACAGGATAAGAAGATATACCAATAGTGCCATTGCCAATGATATCACCTCTCAGATTATTTTTGAAGGAGACGTATCCTTCTTTCTTCATCGATAGCGTGGCGAACAAAGATGCATCACCAGTCATGTGCTGCGAACATCCGCTATCAAGGATCTACTTGTTTTTAGCATGAGAGGGTTGAGGGTCCACCTATAAAACAAGTAGATGAATCCTTTGGTACCCATTTACTGAAGGGTCCATATTGATTAGTCTTAGGTCTCCAAAATAAAGTGTAATTGTCAACAAGTTTCCTTGCTAAACAATACTGTGATATGTGTCCATGAGTACCACAATATGTGCAAGTGAGTTTATAAACAGTGGTAGTTGAAACTGTGTTGACATGCCTATTTAGTTTCTTTCAAACCTATAAGTGAAAGCATGGTGATAATCGTGTTTCTTTCGTGCTTTCTGAGTTTTAGTCCTCTTAGGTGTATGCTTAGCATTAGGACTAAACTTAGGCTGTGTCACAGGTATTGCCTATTTTCCTAACTTGATTTCTAACTTTTTAGAAACCGCAAAAGACTCTTCATATTTAGCAGTCATGTCTGTCACTACCATATTTCTAGTTTGAGGGTAAATCTGTCATTTTTGGGGTAATTTAAATTTATTAGTATTAATTAGAATTTATGGGAATTTTTAGGAATTATTTTGGAATTGTTTGGACTAGTTTGATTTTTGACTAGTATTGACCCTTGTAGACCAACCTAGGAGCTAACCCTAGTTAGTTGGACATGGTTAGGTCAAGTGACTCTAGTCTAACCTAGTATGACTTAAGTTAGTGGTTTTTGATTCATTAGAATTTGAATTAGGAATTTTGAAATCAAGTGATTTGAGAAATGGCTTGTGATTTCACAAGTCATTTTGTGACTAAACCTAATAAGACTAGCTAACCTAGCTCAAACCCTACCCTAACACAACTTGGCCGGCCACTATGGATAACCTAGGAATTCCCCCAACTATAAAATCCCTCCTAGATTTTAGGGCTAGCCTCTTTTAGGGTTTATCCAAAGTTCTAAGAAAAGAGGTGAGTTCCTATCCTTAGAAATTCATAATAAATCTATTTTAGGTCCTATTTTTCCAAAACTAGTTGCATTAGATCCTAATAATATTGTTCTTGCTGTTGGTATTGATTTTTGACAGGAAGGAAACAATTTGTGAGGTTTGGGTGGTTGAGGAAATCTTTCCATTTGGGGCTTTTTCACCCATAGCTCAAGAATAGGTAATCTCTCCACTTCTCTATGGATTTTCATTTTGTTTTCATCAATAGGAAGCCCTAGGTGTCCTTGTGCTGTAGGAATAGGGTTTGCTCGATTTTGTGTCCTGTACGTGTTCGTATCGGACATGTATCAGTGAACAACATAGGTGTTCGACGAAATGCCACAAAGGGCATTTCGATCGAGATTTCGATTTGTGCTTGAATAGGAATGTTAGTTTTACTATTGCTTATGCGTTTTTGATTTTCTGTGGTAGTGTTCGTGTCGCTTTGTGTCGGTTTCGTGGAGTGGACACGCGCGTGCACACGCTCGTGCACGTGCTACAGTGCTCTCCTGCTTATCGTGCGCGTGCTACTGTGCATTGTTGTTTATTGCCACTGATACGGCTTTGGTTCACGGACACGGCGACACGAGGACGCGTTTCAGGCACTTAGACATGAGCACCTATACCTAGACTAGGTGGGGACACGAGCACGAGGCTTGGAAAGGCCTGTGTCGGGTGCACGACACGCGTGCACACCCGCACGAGACTGCCAAAGTCTGCTGTATCCAGTTTACCCGATTTTGGGTTTTATTGTACTGGACACGTTTGTGTCCACTTTAGTGGACACAAACCACTTTTGTGACACGTGGGTAATGTGGTTATACTGTACCAACCATGGATATGGTATTTTAGCTCGATTTTGGTTTTCAATTCTCAATTTATCCTAATTTACTGAAACTGGATAGCAGTCCTTAATTCCCATTATTCCCAGTTTTCAGATATGAACTTTGGCATCTATTTTTATCCAATATAATACTCCTAATTGCATGTTTACATCCTTATATAGTTCTTCTATATATATTCTACTTATATGACAAGTTTGGGTTTGATTTGTGGTGTTTTGAGTCCTAAAATCTGGAATTTATCTTTGGGGACTGTTGAGTGTTTTTAAATGCGATATCATGAGTTGTTTGAACTCTGATTTCAGAGTGTTTTAAACCCAATTATTGAGTAACCCATAACTGAGATTTAAAAGGGTTCTTCATGTAAAAATGTGTTTTGGTTGGGGGTTGTTTGATGAGATTTTGAGCTCAAACTGAGAATAGGTAAGGGGGGACTGTCATTTGATTTTTATATGTAAATCTGAGTTTATTTGATGCTTGTCATCTTTTCTCTTCTTTCTAATTTGATATTAAAATCTGTTATGTTGTGGCTGTCACCTAGCTTGGATTGACACCTAAGTTTGACACATTGGCTACACACACACTATCACACACACATACACTCTTATGTCACTCACTGCCACTACACACACACACACACCTGGGTTCTGTCCTCATGACAGCCCACTCTCCTCCACACTCATGTGACACTCTCCACACTCTTGTGACACTCACACACACTCTATTGCTATCCCTCTCTATACATGTAGGTGTATGTGACTAAGGATTTGTGTGTATAATCTAATGTATGTACTAATGGTGAGTCTATATATATAAATGAGTTGTGTATTGTATATAGGTACCTAGTATGGATATTTGCTATGGGTTATGGCATATGCTAGTTTATATATATAGGAATTATGTATACATAACTTGGGGGGGGGGGACCATATGTATGTATTATACATATTTATGTGTTATATTTAGACTGCATATACTTATAGTACATTGTTAGATATTGTTTGGCCTAGGTTGAATAGCCTATGGCCTGTATATGAGTCAGTTGACTAGAGAGCCTAGATTGGGCTTGTACAGCCTTATTAGACCTAGAATAGACTTAGTAGACTAGTGTAGACTAGTTTGACCTAGTGTAGACTTGTTTGACCTAGTTTGACTTCTAGGGTTGACCAGAGTTGACCAAGAGTTGACTTTGGCCTAGTTTGACCTAGATTCATGTAGAATGCATATTAGTGCTTCATTTTACCATTCTGGACTTGTTGTGACTTGTGCTGTTCTGAATAGGAGCCAGACACCACTCCTCGGATAGTACTTTTCAGTTGGACACTCAGATACCAGGCGAGTACATTCTCTGATCATTTCATATCCTGCTTAGAATTATTTCCTGCAGTAGATTACTTTACTTGTACTGTCACGATGGTCACACAGATTGGTACTATATGGATCCTTTCTTGAGATATTATCCTTAGGGAGCATCGGGTACTACGTGTTCTGTGCGTTTCACTTACATGGCGTATCACTATGCTTCTTGGTTCATTTGATTACTTGTGACATATACCCTCATGATCACAGAGTCTCTTGAATCTTACACTGTTGGGTCACCCCCAGAATCTCCATTTATGGGATATCCATGTATCACCCTTCGGGGGCCGTGCATAGAATCATATAACATAACCTGGCTGGATCCTTGTGTATTGATTGGGGGTACGGGGGAGTAGAAGTGGACATGTGAATAATACACCAGTAGTATCTTCTTTGAATCATTCCGTAGTGTCTTCACAGAATCATCCCAGGCCATTTACATGTTCATGTTGTACTCTGACTCACTAGCCACATGTTAGCTCTCTATTTATAGTAGATATTTTTATTACAGTTCTATCTCTGTTTTTATACTGCACTTCTTTCAGTACTTGTATCTTACTTTACTGCATGTTTATATTTTCTAACCTGCTATGAATTGTTGAGATGTACTGTGCTCGCTCCTGTCCTGACTGGACCTGTTGAAATATTAAAGAGGACGAGGAGGAGGCCTGCCTGGACACTTTCTACGGGGAAGCTTTAGATGACACCTTTGAGCTGGACTCCCAGGAGGACCCAGCTGTAGCTGAGGATATTCCCCCGATTGCCTAGTTTAGATTAGTTAGGCTTATCTTCCTTTATGTAGTCATGATACATGTTTTAGCTAGACTTACTCTGAGATGTATATATTCTTTCATCCTGTAGCTGAGTTTGTATTTCCCTGGATATTGCTGGAATTATCTTAGACTATTTCATCTATTTATTTCCTTGAGTTCTATTTCATATCTTGCTATCTCTTCCTTAGTTGTGATTGAGTTTTACTGCTTGTCACCCCCATTCGGGGATTATAAACTGCTTAGAGATATATTGTTAGATGTTGTGACCTAGGACAGCGTTCTACCGCCGACACTGCGGCGTAGGCTGGACGTACCCACGTCTCGTGCCCTTACTCTAGGGTGCGGGTCGTGACACGTTTTTTAGTGGTGGCCCATGCAGGTCTAGACTGGAAGTGTGGTGGTACTCGAACTAGAGTATCACTACAGCCTGCTATAGGATATAGGACATAAATTTTTAAGGTACTCAATCACATTAGGAAAATTTCTTTATTGCCATCTAAATTCTTATTGTCAGCTGATCCTTTGAATTATAATTGTCCGCCTTTGTTATTTCGCTTCTTTCTCAGAAATTGATACTCTTGTTTGTCTATCTTCAAGATGGTAGAGAGTAGATCGCAGCGTACCATCCATGGGGATGCTGTGGTGGGGACTGCTACCTCCCAGCCAGCCCGGCGAGGCCAGGGGACTGCAGCTCCTGCTACCTCAGCTCGTGTTGAGACCTCGGCAGCCGCAGCAGGGGGCATGCATCCACCGGCTCGGAGGCAGGACCCGGTTTTCACAGAAGATCCTTACCAGCAGCCACTCTGCAGGGATAGTTGATGCCGTTCAGCTGTTAGCCTTTTTCAGGCAGTACATGGAGGGTCAGCAGACTCAGCAGCAGAGACAGACGGCAGAGCTCACTCGAGGCATTGAGCTGGCAGTGACAGCAGTGGAGAGAGTCGTGGCTCAGCCAGCAGCAGTC
Source organism: Iris pallida (assembly GCA_029216955.1). NCBI lineage: Eukaryota > Viridiplantae > Streptophyta > Magnoliopsida > Asparagales > Iridaceae > Iris > Iris pallida. Next base: position 344,073 of record JANAVB010033216.1, on the reverse strand, counting down.
CAGCAGTCGTACCAGCCATGGGAGAAAGGCATCCAGGACTTCCAGAAGATGCACCCGAGAGACTTCCGAGGGACAGAGGGGATCCTGTATGTCGATGAGTGGATCGAGCATATGGAGGAGATCTTCAGGCTGGCTGAGATTCCGACGAGGCTCCAGATAGAGGCAGCGGCCAGTATGATACAGGATCTGGCCCGTACATGGTACCAGACCGACCCGAGGGTCGGCACAGCAGGACAGACTTGGGAAGTATTCAAAAAGCTGTTCAAGGAGAAGTTCTTCCCGGAGGCAGCGCTGGGAGCCCTCGAGACTCAGTTCGAGGCCCTAGTCCAGGGGAGTCAGTTTGTGGAGGAGTATGCAGAAGAGTTCTGCTGCCTGGGCAGATTTGTAGAGGACTTGTCGGAGACGACGAAGGCCCGGAGGTTCTGGAAGGGCTTGGTAAAGGAGGTCAAGTCCTACACCAAGAACGCTCGCAGTGCTACATTTGAGGAGATCCTGGTGGACGTACTAGCTGCAGAGGATGATCTTGAGCTTAGGCTCAAGAGGGGGCGAGACTCCCAGGAAGGCAGCAGCAGCGGAGGACCAGCCAAGAGGCCGCACTTTTAGCATCAGCAACTGAGGCAGTTTCAGCCGCAGCCGATTCAGCAGAGGCCAGCCCCTCAGCAGCAGCAGCCGAGGTAGCACCAGCAGGGACAGAGGCAGAGTGTTACTTGTGCCTATTGCAAGAAGCCCGGGCATGTCGCCAATGAGTGCCGGAGGAGGCTGGGCCAGTGCCTGAAGTGTGGTTCAGCAGACCACTAGATGAGGGAGTGCCGCTTAGTACGAGCAGGCCCAGGAGGAGGAGCCAGGGCTCCAGCAGGTCAGCAGCGGGGACCAACCCTTCCGACGCAGCAGCAGAGATTTGTTCAGCACCAGCAGCAGGCCAGGGGAGGCCAGCAGGGGCGATGATTCGCCATGGCAGCAGAGGATACGGAGGTCATCGGGGAGCTGATTGCAGGTTCGATTCTTCTTGACTCCAGTCCAGCATTTGCCTTATTCGATTCCGGTGCTTCGCATAGCTTCATATCAGTATCTTTTGCGATTAGACACGGTATCATAGCTGAATCGTTGCCTAGGACTTACAAGATCACGATCGGGGGTGGCATTATCCTCGTAAGTGATGTTTGTAAGGGTCGGAGAGTAGTTTTGGGAGGCCGTTAGTTGGAGGTGAGCCTGCTCGTAATGCTATTACCGAACTACTATATAGTACTAGGCATGGATTGGTTGAGCAGGCACCATGGCAGCATTGATTGCAGAGGGGGTAGAGTTCTGTTCAGAGCACCGGGGGAGCCAGAGTTCGAGTACTCCAGACGTCAGGCAGAGCAGAGCAGCGGAGTTTTCTGTGGAGTCTCGGTCGAGGAGCAGACGATTCCACACCCCTTGATAGCAGAGTATATGGATGTTTTCCCAGAGGAGTTGCCGGGATTGCCACCAGACAGAGACATTAAGTTCTCGATAGACCTGGTTCCAGGAGCGGAACCCATCTCTCAGTATGTCTATCGGGTGAACAACAGCGAGCTGGTGGAGCTGAAGAAGCAGGTGGATGAGCTACAGGACAAGGGCTTCATCCGCTCGAGTTCGTCGCCATGGGGTGTACCAGTGTTGTTCGTGCCGAAGAAGGATGGGTCAGTACGCATGTGTATTGACTATAGGGCACTCAACAACCTCACGATCAAGAACAAATACCCACTGCCGCGGATCGATGATCTATTTGACCAGTTGAGCGGAGCCCGGGTATTTTCCAAGATTGATCTGAGGTCGGGATATCACTAGGTGAAGGTGAAGGGGGAGGATATTCCCAAGACCGCTTTCAGGATGCGGTATGGACAGTTCGAGTTTTTGGTTATGCCATTTGGGCTAACCAATGCACCAGCAGTATTTATGAACCTTATAAACAAGGTGTTCCATCAGTATCTAGATCAGTTTGTAGTGGTGTTTATTGATGATATCTTGATATATTCCAAGACTGAAGAGGAGCACGAGGAGCATTTGAGGATAGTGCCGGAGATTCTCAGGAAGGAGCAGCTTTACGGGAAGCTCTCCAAATATGAGTTCTTCTTGGATCGGGTGGACTTCTTGGGGCATGTGGTGACTGGAGTTGGTATCTCAGTTGACCCCAAGAAGATTGTAGCAGTTGAGGCATGGGCAGCGCCGACTTCAGTTGCAGAGATCAGGAGCTTCCTGGGGCTGGCAGGATATTATCGAAGATTTGTGCAGGATTTCTCCCGGGTTGCAGAGTTGTTGACTCGGTTGACCCGGAAGGATGCTGAGTATGTTTGGTCAGAGGAGTGTCAGGCAGCTTTTGATGAGTTGAAGAAGCGGCTGACGACAGCTCCGATTTTGACGTTGCCTTCAGGATCAGGTGGTTTCACTATTTATAGTGATGCTTCAGGGAAGGGGCTGGGTTGTGTGTTGCAGTAGCACGGGAAGGTAATTGCCTATGCTTCCAGGAAGTTACGTCCCCATGAGAAGAACTACCCTACCCACGACCTGGAGCTGGCAGCAGTGATTTTTGTATTGAAGCTGTGGAAGCATTATCTGTATGGTGAGAGGGTGGAGATCTTCACAGATCACAAGAGCTTAAAGTATGTGTTCACTCAGAAGGAGTTGAACATGAGACAGCGCAGATGGCTAGAGTTGATGAAGGATTTTGACATCCTACTTCAGTACCACCCAGGGAAGGCCAACGTGGTTGCAGATGTCTTGAGTAGGTATCCGATAGCCATGTGTTTGACCGTGGATCGGCATTTGCTTGCCGACTTGGAGAGCCTTGGGATTGAGGTGATCGTGCCCGGAGTGCAGATGCAGCTATGGGGATGCAGATTCAGTCAGACTTGGTGGAGAGAATCAAGGCGGCCCAGTTCGAGGATGTGGCCCTGCAGTGTATCAGAGAGCAGATCAGTATAGGAGTGGGGGATGCTGAGTTTTTACTTGCAGAGGATGGTGCCATGAGGTACGGTGCCAGGTTATGTGTGCCTAGCGGAGAGCTCAGAGAGCAGGTTATGCAGGAGGCCCACAGATCTCAGTACTCTATACACCCGGGTGCCAACAAGATGTACCGAGATCTACGGGAGCATGTTTGGTGGACAGAAATGAAGCAGAAGGTGTCCCACTTCGTAGCTAGGTGCTTGGTCTGTCACCAGGTCAAGGCGGAGAGGCAGAGGCCCGTGGATTACTGCAGCCGCTGCCCATTCCCGAGTGGAAGTGGGAGCTTATCACGATGGACTTCGTTTCAGGATTGCCGCGTACTTCAGGAGGGAAAGACACGATTTGGGTCATCGTTGACAGGTTGACCAAATCGGCCCACTTTTGCCATTCAAGGTGGGTACGTCTACAGAGAGGCTGGCGGAGATGTATATGCGGCAGATAGTCAGGATCCACGGAGTTTCGGTCAGCATCATCTCAGATCGGGATAGCCGTTTTACTTCCCATTTCTGGAGGAGTCTGCAGACCAGCTTGGGCACTCAGCTCAAGTTTAGTACTGCATACCCCCCAGACAGACGGACAGTCAGAACGGACTATTCAGACCCTTGAGGATATGCTGCGGACGTGCTTCCTGGACTTTG